>PNEQ01017643.1:0-46130 GCA_003012365.1 Medauroidea extradentata | reverse complement strand
CTTGTGAGAAAAAGGTTACATACAAAAGCCTATTAAGATTTACAGTGAACCTTGTTAATAATACAAACCATGTAAATATAAAGATCTCATTAACGCTAAGTCATTTTCGTTCCCCTAAGAATGAGATGAAAAATGTAACACTAACTTAAACGCTCTATAAAAAGTTCCTTTGTACACCACACAACGCCAGAACCACGACGTCCCTGCAGAGGTTCCTCATTCATTGCGATAATTCGGCAAAACGTATCTTCTCCCAGAAATTTGTGGCATGTGTTTTACTATGAACTGGCGCTTCAGAGGCAATAATTAAAAATAAAAGTTAACGTTCGTAAAGATCTTTATATAAAAAATATATAAAAAGTTCGTAACAATATGTTGGAAAAGGAATATTTCGAGATGCAATATGCGTCGCACCGCTTCTGGGAAAAAAAGAAAACTAAGTCTTAGTTCCAGTTTGCATAAACAATATTCTTTAAGTGATGAGACTGTGTTAAACTGTAAGCAAAATAACTGCATGTTGTAAAAATTGTACATATTTTAAAAATTAAAATAATTTTAGTCTCTCTTCCACTGTAAAAATGTGATTCGGTTTGATGCTCTATTTTAGGTTATTGATTTATAAATAGAATAATATAATTACACAATTTTCTACATGATAACAGTGAAGAATAAAAAAATACTGCAAACCATAATTTCAAATGTATTCAATATTTATTTTTGTGATATTACAAAATAATGTGTAATTTTAACTTACATCGCGGGTGACCAAATTGAACTATAAAAAAATAAAATATTTGGTATACACCATTAGTTAAATAGAAGTATGTAAATGAATAACTGTTTTTAAGATATAATTTGTCGAATTAGTCATTGCGAACTAAACTACTGTAAAAATACGTATGTACAATACATTTGTTGGATTCAATCTTTTTTCCGGTGTCTTGCGGTTTATTACTGTTCGTTGGCTACTTATTTTTAACATTTACATCTTACGTTACAATAAGTTCATCTCAAACTGCTATGTAACATTTTATGTTTAAGGAACAATTAAAAAATATAAAAGTATGTCATGAATTCTATTTCTTTTTAAATTCAAACCTTCAAACTGCTATGTAACATTTTATGTTTAAGAAACAATTAAAAAATATAAAAGTATGTCATGAATTCTATTTCTATTTAAATTCAAACCTTCGTGTCTAGAGCCAAATAAAAGCATTAGTTTTTAAATCGTGTCACTGTATTCACTGTTATCCTGCCAATTGAGCCAATATGTTATGTGAAAATATAAAGTATAAACCTTTACGAATAGTTTTGTACTACTGTGGCATGTCGTTTTAGATCTGAAAAATAGATACGGAAATTTTTGGAAATGAAATTATAACTGAATTATATCAAAAAACTTATTTTCAGTTACATATGTGTTGCGAGTTGCGATTGAGTCTACAGTATTGTTTAGTTTATATATATATGTATATATATGTATATATACATATATACATAAAGTTTTAAATGGAACCACTACGAATCCTGTATACTATTAGGCTTATAGACAAGAAGGGCGCTTGTAAAAATAGTATTTTATGTTCTACGTTATCTAATTAAGTACCGTATATAGTAAAAAGTAACATTACAAACTAGAAACTTAGTAATAAATACTTATATATATATATATATATATATATATATATATATATATATATATATAATTGACATTTACATAGTAAATATTGTGTACATAAACTAAGAGTGAAGTTGTGCTCGCGTCGTTGAGCGAGACCATGCCTCGCGCACGAAATATTCTGTCTTCTACCTGCCGCCAAAACAACAGCGATTCGCGGAAATTATCAAGAGGGGCATAGAAACTTAATTTATACTATCCTTTTTGTTTTCTTCGCTGATACCACCCATCTATCTCGTATAACAAAAAAGTTTCTCGCTTACTGTAATTTACTCTGCATTTTCCTGTCGAATGTCAACATGGCATTGTTAAAAATATTTTTTAATAACATGGTAGTTGCAGAAAATAAATTTGATCTACATTATCATTGGCAGCATAGTTCTTAAATGCAATATAAAAATTTTGAATACATTTGGCTGAATAGTTTTAGATTTATGATGAGTTTAGTTTGTCAGGTTTTTGGGGCGCGCGAGCACGCATCGGCTTGCGCTATCTCCGAAAGACCCAAAATGGCGGACGATTATACCCACTCTTTATAGTGCCTTAACGTGACCTATTACGTCACTGCTGGTGTTAGTGGTGTACCGGCGGGCGGCGGATGGTGAAGTGGTTGGTCGTGTCAATTAGCCTAACTTTTACTGCCAGTTTGGCCTGTACATCGTCTTCATCGAAGCATTTTTTTTTTTTTTTTTTAAGTTTTGGCTAATTATTGAATGTAATAAATGCTATTAAGTTGGTAAGAAATATTATAAAAAAATATATTTTTTTAAATAGGTACATAGTAAATAAAGACAGTTTTCTATAAGTCTGTGTATTTCTCCCTTTAAAAATTAAAAAATATTGTCAAAACAGTGTAATTAATAACCCTTAGCTTTAACAAGCCCCACATGTACGTGTTACTTTTCTACTTCCTTCACATTTGTATGTTTTCGCCTCTATGAAAAGTAAGCATAGGAGTGTAACAACACGCTGTATATAAATTACACTGGACTTGGAAGTTAACGTCTCTGGCCCATTAAAAACCAGTGTTATTATTTACAAGACGGACTTGTAGAAATGTTCACTTTACGGACAGACTGACCGCAATTTGCTGCTAGTTCAGATGCGATAACAATACGTTGTCCCACACTGCGACAGAGTTGCAGCGGCGGAACCTAATCAGGTAGTTACGTTGTTTTTCTTTGGTGATAGTTGGTGACTGATAGTTACAAACTGTCGATGGCAGTGTTGGCTGCATAACAGTGACTATACGGGGCGAGGGGGGAATTTGTTATTTATGTGTATTGTATGTCAGTAATGTACAAGTTCATTTTAATTTTGTAGTGATGTTTTAGACGATTTATTAACAATTATTATAACTTTTACCAAAATGGCGCTATCCCCCCTTCTACCTCCTGCCCATGTCTTTTATGTGCACAGTATTAAAATGTGTGTTACCATTAGGTATCTAACAAATTCTTCTGTATGAGTATGTGTCACATGTAAATAGAGTTTTAAAGTTATGTTTATTGGATGTTAGAAAAACTACTTTCGATCAAGAAGTAATTATGTAGGTAGCTTTTTTTATTTTGTCACCGATGTCATGTTTATATTTAAAAAAAAAAATGCCCGGTGACTTACCATACGCCTAATCTTCCTTCATTTCCCCTTGTATTTTTTATTGCTAGTGTTTTAAGTGATGTCTGTCCTACTTGTTAATTTGCGTTTTCCAGATTTTTTTATCTGTTAACATTTTTGTACAGAAACGCGTTGAATGTTTGAACATTGAATGCCCATTATCTGGTTAGTTGTAATAGGCATTCCGCGTGAACATCCTTAATGACATTAGTAGTGTAGTAAGAGGAATGACGTAACAAACCACGTTTCGAGACTAGTAAAAAAAACCTTGGTTTATAAAAAACACATACGTAAACGATTTTCAGAAACTTCCGCGTAATATACACGCCGTTCAAATCCTGGACTAAATTAGAGACGAAAGTGTTGTGGCAAGAAATTGCACGATGGCATTACACGTGCGCAATGTTGCAACGTAGCACGAGTTAGTCCCTTTTTGCTCTCCGCAGATATCTCGCTTATCTTACTACTACTGTTCGGATCATTATTTATATGGGCGCCAGTTCAAATCCCGAGCAGTCCATACAATATTCTACGTTTACTCGACGTAACATACGTAAAACAATACCTGGGCGTGGAACGCAAGAGGGTTTTTTTTTTTCATTTGTGCTATGTCGCCATATTGTGCGCGTAAAATGTTTTACAATATTTTGCCACTAACATTTTATTCTTCTATTTAACTCAAGATTTGCGTGGCGTGCTCAAGCTCAATACACGGTCTTTTATGGACACTCTTTGTATATGTGTGTGTTGTGTGCGTGCGTGCGCAGTCCTGATGGGCTTTACGCAAGCCTCTATATGTGGTTCAGGATAAAGTGAGTACTCAAAAACTCCCACTAAATTCTATTTTCAGCTTATTCGTATACGGCTAGCGACGCGAAATATCTAACCTCTCTGGACATGTCACTTGATATTTGCGCGTGTAAGATAAATTGTGCTGTCACTAGCAATATATACAGTTTGATAAGAAAAACTTTTATTTATTATATGGAGTACAATTATGTCGGTTTCAGTTGATTTTGTTTAAGTATTATATTTAAATAGGAATATACACGGATCTACTTTGCGTAATTTCGCTGCCAACAGTACAGTACTAAAACAACTAAAGTTAAGTCTTTCATTTTTTTCAAACAAATATAAATAACTCAAATAAAATAATAGATTTTTCTTTATTTTGGCTTATTTTTCCTGTTCACTTTATCTCATACAACCTATAACGTATGCACACTGCTGAAGGCATTTTTAAAGTGCGCGGTGCCGCCCCAATGATTGTCTACGCGGTGTCGCCGGCGCCGGCTTCGCAGTTAGACGTTATGGATGGTTCTTGAGGGAGGACGTGTAGACGGCCGAGTTGAGCGACGCGACGGCGGGCGACGCCGGACGGAAGCCGCACGACGCCTGCTCCGTGGCTCTGGCAAGGTGTGAAGGTCGCGCGCGCGAGTGCTTCCGATAGCCTGGGAACGCCGTGTTTGCCGACAGTTTCTCGGGCACGTGCTAAACTTTCCCCCTCCCTCCTCCCTTCCGCTCCCGTGACATTGTCGCTCGGAGAAGCTGGGGCGTATCTCTTTGCAGTCCGCACGCGTTGTCTGCTGCCGGGGGGGGGGGGGGTGGAGTTACGACGATTGTCAGGGACTACACACGCAAGTACGTGTCGCGTGTTCAGAGATAATTAGAAGAATCGTCTTCGTTGTTACACACGTCTAGGAGACGTGGCGTCCGCGCCATTACAGGTACGTTAAGTCGTAGAACTTCTTTCACTTCAGGTGTCGCTCTTCGAGCTTGAACAAAGTGGCGGTATAATATAAGTCTGCTTTGCTTTTTTCCTACTTGGAAGAATGGAATTTGGATTTTTGTATGGAAGAAAAGAAAACATCTCTATATACAACATATTATAGAAACATTTCGGAGTCCTCAAATGAACTGAAACTGACCTTTCATTTTTACCCGTTAACTCCTATCTGAGTTTATACCATTAGGACGGAAGCGTTATCATCGGTGATAATGCGGGTACGTTCATATTCTTGCTCGTGCGGTACAGTGAAACGTTTGTATTTTAACTCATCTCTTTGCGCATTGAAGCATGTGCTCCGTACACCGTCGCCCTTAGCGCATCATTGGTTGTGGCGCGACACAAACAAGTCATCCATTAGCACAGCCTTTAGCTGCCGATGAAAAGTGAGTACCTCACATTTGCACCGTATTTCGTCGGAACATTACACTCTGCATTTTGGTGCTGTAGCTATAGACCCTCTTTGTGATAGGGCCTGCAAATAATAAGTAAGTGTGCCGGCGCTTTGTCGTTAATTGCGACATATACTTGATACAATGTGAGAGGACGTGTAACGAATTCATCGTAAGTACACTCTGGATGCGTAGTCAGTACTAGAGAGTATGATTTAGTTCCCGCTGAGCAATCGTGTGCTGCAGTTGAACCATTGCAATATCGTAAAATGAAAGGGACGCAAGTGCCGCTAACATGTGTTCAGAATTAATGCTTCCGTGATAAGTGTTCTGGCAAATTTTTAAGCTGTTTTCTTGATTTCTACTTATATAGTTGCAAAAGTATTATTTTGGCCGTTTACAGTTTGTTTAGCTAATGCCAGCATTCTATCGCTAAGGTAAATATAATAATATTTCCGTAGAAACTGTTGAAAAGTATTTTGCGACTCCCATTAATTGGGTAACCCATTTTCGATTCTCAATGCGTAACCACCTGGGCTCGTAACAAGGCCATCAGAAATATTTTTTTTTTTCGAACGATTTAATTGCCTATGCAATGAAATCAAGCCAATTGGAAGTGCATGTAAAATTGCTGTTCAGGCGTATATTTTTTTGTTGTGGATAGTAACTGCCTGACATTTCAGTACTGACCGTGTATAATTGTCAGAAATAATAACAAAATGAAAGATGTTTCCTTTTCTGTGTACGCATTTTTACTACACATTGTTTAGGGATTGTTTGGTTGACACAGTGTATTCTTTTCGCGGAAAAGAAAAGCGTAGAAGGAAGTAAGTGTATCATCTATTAACTGCTCTGATATTTCGTTGGAGATACCACATAGTCAACAGACAAATCAAGTAACGGGCATTCAGAAAAGTTGTTCATAGGAATTGTTGCAAGAAAATGAAATCACAAAGAGTAGGAGTGATTTATCAGGATGAGAATTTCAAGAAAAAAAAATGTCTGAAATGTGTGTTACTTTGAATAAAACCTTGGCTGTTGAGAGTTTGAAATAATAGCGAGAGAAAACAATTAAGTGGGTTTCATGAACTTTTTTTTTTACATTTCGTATCGCATGTCGTAGTTCGTCTAAATCATACGAACACTACCCCTTGCAATAAAAATGGTATGATGCAGATTTATAGAAAGCAAAATAAATATGGACTTGAAGACTTCTGCAACCTGTAATTGAAGTCGACACTGTCTAGTATAGATACAGCTGGCAGAGCATTATGAAAGCAAAAGCGGAGAGGGTAAACTCATAAGTAAGTGAGTTTTACGTCTCGTCTACAACGCCATTATATACGGTGACGGGACGCATTGACGGGAACCACGGTCTAAGAGGAAGAGGTCTTGACACTGCGTATGCTCTCCAGCAAGAGAAAGTGACCCCTTCATGTCGCCGAGCGCTAGTAGTCATTTGGTGGAAGATTTGTCTTGTTTACATCTCGCGTTTTAACATTTTTGCGATTATTTACATAAAATAATGTTAATAAGGTAAGCTGATATAGTATATACATGTTCCATGTCCATAAATGCATTGGCATGTGTGGAACTGTTTATAAAAGTAGTCTGAAGAAATATATTGTGTATTATTGTTTTAGTGACCATATTCGAACAAAAACTATATTTCGTGCCCTACAAAATTTAAGAATCGTTACAATGTGCATCTAAATGTAAAAAATTTTATTTTATTGTTGTAAAAAATGTGTTCCAATACAAAATTACGTTCCCATTTTTTTCTTCGATATAATACTCGCAATTCCGGTAAAAACTTCACATTTTAAGTTAAGCCAAATACAAAAACAAGACAAATCTTCCACCAAATTACTACTAGCGTTCGGCGACAAGAAGGGAGTCACATTTTATTCCTCAGTGTCAAGACCTTTATCTTCATAGACTGTGACGGGAACTAAGAGAGGACTCGGCCGTGACCTTTGTTAAGGTACCGTCCCAGCATTCGCCCCCGGAACGATTTAGGGAAGCCTTGGAATACCGAAATTTGAATGCCGATGTCGGGGATCGAACCCGGGTCCTCCCGAATGCGAGTCCATGTTACCGTTGCGCGCGGATTGTACTTTTGCGTTACACTGTCATATAATTCAGGAATTAACTGTGAATTACTGCTGCGACTAAAACTTGAATGTTGTCAGTTCATGGTGAGGTTGACTTCCTAGTATGACGAGAAGGAAGGTGTTATTGGCGCGGAGTTGGGTGTTTTGATTGGGAGGGGGGAGGGTTTATCCTCGTGACCCCTGCGGGCTGGCTCGGTCTGTGCCTGCCGGCTATCGACCCGCCACTCACGTGACCTCGCGTGCCCCACGTGTTCAATCCTCTGTTGTCTTCATCGCCTGGGTGGCGAACGCCATCCCATCCCCTTACCCCACCCACCAACCAAACCCTTTTCCTAAATCACGACCACCACCTCCAGTGGGACAGCCCAGCCAACGTTTGGTTTTTGTTTTATTATGATGCTCCGTAATTCTGCCAGTGCTGACAAGATAACTACCGAAGTGAGGGTTTAGACATTACACATCGTGCTCCATAATTTCTCTTGGAATGTGGTGGAGGTGAGAAACTCTTGCCATTTGACTCTGGTCATCTATAATGGATAACCATGTGATCCCTTTCCCATGAGTAAAATGATTTTTCGATAGCCATAGCCTACGATTCATGGTTAGCTAAGTATTCATTGATTACTATTTCGCCAACAATTCCAATATTTAATTCCGACGGGTTTGGCATTTTTAAAAAATGTAATTAGTAATTTTTGCGTGGTGGTCGACGATGTGATGTGAGGTTTACTCGGACAACCCCCCCCTTTTTTTTTCGCCTTCTCCATCGTAAACCCTGTTTCATTGTGCAACTACTGCCCCGTCTTATGGCAAATCAGCCCCCCCCCCCCCAGTTTCCCGCAACTGGGAGGAAAAATTTAATCATCGGAATAATATTTATTTCGTGCTCGCGTATGATTTCTTTATTTTTCTACGAGTTTTGTTTTGTAATACATGTGTGGTTTTTCGCGTTCGGGAGGACCCGGGTTCGATTCTCAGCTCCGGCCATTTTGAATTTTGAATACTGGGATGGTTCTTAAACAAAGGCCATGACTTAACCTTTCCTAGGTCTTGTTGAAATGCTGTGTCTTAAATGACCTCGATGTCGAAGAGACGTTAAAGAACAATAAAATTAAAATACAAGTGATTTTATAACTTGCTTGGCGATTTTTAGTGCAGTAACTGATGAAAGCGTGTACTTAGCAACACTAGACGGTCTTTGAATGACAACTCAAAGGACGCCGGAATGTCTTCCACATCATGTTACACGCGACATAAGTTTAACAAAAACATACTTAAACGAGGGTTATTTTGTGACAGCAGGGAGGACTTGGTGACACGTAAATGTTTAATTTTTAGGTCATTTGAGTAAGAAATAAGGAACTCTTACGTGTGTACATATAACCGTACGTTTAATAAAATCATGCCAGTTTCAATACGTATTAACAAAACTGCCAAGAATTAACATTTCGTGGGACGCAATGCCGTCCCAGTTTATGGTATTAGTTTCTGTAATAAAGAAAAAAAAATAGTACAGCTTGTACTTTCACGTGTTACCTAAAGGCCAGCTCGATTAGTAAGTGGACAGTCCTTGACAGGAAGGGTCACTTTCAAGTATTTGCTAGTTCATATAATTGTAGATATTTTGGCCATCATGTTTGTCGTGCAGCTTCGTGGATTTTGTTGTACAGTTTAAATACTCTGGTTTTGTTGGTTTCAAGTGTCTGACGATGTTTTTATTTTTATTCATTTTAGTATTTTATATAATTCTTATACCTTCATACGACCAAGATTTTGGTTATCATTCATATTGTCTATAAAATCTAGTCGATTAGCTATCATAGCTTACTACTCAGATTAATTACTTTTTCACCAGACCGGTTTAAGATGCAGCTACAATAATTTAGCACACACAAGCGCTCGCGTCTCGTTTTTAGAACTTTTATATTATTTTTGTATACATTTTGTTATTAAAATTTAAATATGTCTGCACAAAAGCGAAAGGCTATGCATGATGCCCGCCTACAGGAATAACCTTGAATTAAGGGGAAAGTGAGGGACTATTTGCTTGGGACCACGAAGAACGTGAAAAATTGAAGAAAATAATGACTACCTAATGTATTTTGAAATATGACGTGCTCATTGATCAGCCTTCGTAGCGTAGTCGGTTAGGCGCGCCGGTCTACGGTGCGAGAGGTTCTAGGTTTGATTCCTGGCTCGGGCAAGGCTGTGTGTTGTCCATTCACCTCACTTAGGGTGTTCAAGTGCTATAGTCATAATTTTATATCTTTATGAAATAGTGCTAGTTTTGTAGACAGTACAAGTGAGTACAATTTCCTATTACAAAACAATTTTAGCTCTCATAGTTTTCTCATAACGGTGCGATAGTAAAAAATTACTTGTTCTGCTGCCATCATGCAATTAGTGAAAACCAACTGACCTACTTGAATAAAATAATTCACTGAGATGTTGCATCCCATGAGCTATGCAATAAAGTATTTAATTGACCGCAACGTAATATTTTGAATTTTTTTAATAATCGGAAAAGTACAGGAAAAAAGTTGAAAATTCAGACATTTTTTAAAATACGAAAATAGTTCACGGAATTTTTTAAAAATGTTTTATTATATAGCCCGTGGCATGTTATTTCACTGTGAATTATTTCATTTAGGTAAGTCAATTGGTTTTCACTATTTGCATGGCAGCAGAACATGCCAATTTTGACTTTGACGCGCCGTTATGAGAAACATCTTCGAGTTAAAATTATTTCGTAAGAGGAAACTGTATTCATAAGTATCGTCTACAAAACTAACACTATTTCAAGTAAATATAAAATTATGATTTTATCTCATTTGAACGCCCTTAACCCTCGTCAGCTCATACGACCTCGTTGTTAAAGGCGCGGTCTACAGCAATTTTCATCACCATGTTTTTATTTTACCACTTTTTTTCTTATTTTAGACACAAACTGTGACCATGCTTTGTTATTATATAAATTTTTTTATCTGTCATAGTTTTTGCGTAAGGGCTCGTTTTAGTAAAATTTTGCATGATACCGTTTTAAGGACGACACTAAAACCAACACGCTTACCAAACTGAAAAAAAAAATTCACGGTGAATAACTATGTAGTAGGCTACAAATTCACCTTTGTTAAACCACAATATATATATATATATATTTGTATTTTTAAAAAGTTACTGAATTTTTATAATTTTTATTTAAATTTCAGCATTTTTATTTAAATACCGAAAATGTTATTCTTTGTTTTTATGTACGAGAAATCGTAGCCTGCGGCATCTTTATGCACTGTGATTTTTTTTTAGTTTGACATGTTAGTTGGTTTTAGTGTCGTCCTTAAAACCGTAACATATTTATGTTTACTTTAACAAGCCTTTACGCAAAAACAATGCGAGATAAAAAAAATTATAAGAGCAAAATTTAGTCACACTTTGTGCTTAAAATAAGAAAAAAAAAAAAAATCTGGTAAAATGTCTCTATATATAAAATGAACACTGGCTGACTGGCATTCAAACTGCAGCCTAAACCACTGAACCTAGAATCGTGGAAATTTTTGCGGAGGTTCCCCTCAGGTCGTAGACGAGCCATAAGAAGGGATTTTTCGAAATTCGACCTCTAAGGGGGTGAAATGGGGTGAAATATATTTCCGAAGGAACGTCGGTAGAGCTCGAACCCGAGAGCCTATCATCGTGATTTTTACTTTGGTAGGACACAAAAATGCATATTAGCCAATTTAAGAATTTTTCGAAGTTCAACATTTAAGGGGTGAAAAAACCTTAAATGTGTTTCCATTTAGCTATCGAATCTTTTGGGATAGAGAGTTGGTAGTCACTTAAAAATGTTGCTTACGTACCTAAATACCCAAAAAGTAGTTTTAGGATTTTTGAAATTCTACCCCCAAGCAGTGAAAAGAGGCAAATGTGATTTTTATGAATCGTCTATATCACTGAAACACAATTGACTATCGTCGTGATTTTTCTTCAATTGGTTACGTATACAAATGACTACCATAGGACCCAATAACGTTTCGAAATTATACAATTAAGGGGGTGAAAATACGTGAAATGTGTTTTCGGTTTATTCCTCTATATATCGAACCAATCGAGATATCGAAGTGCTCTTTGCTTTAGATTGATGCTTATGTAAATATCTAAATACTATTTTAATATAGTTTCCGAATTCGGCCCCAAAGAGGTAAAGAAAGGGTATAATGTGTGTTCGATTCACAATCGATGTAGGCTATATCGACCATACAGATTTTTTAAATAGCGACGTGATTTTTGTTTAAGATTGATGCGTACTCAAATACCTGAAAAGTAATTTCACAAATTTTCGAAATTCGCCACCTAATTAATTGTCTATATATCTTGAATCCTGCCGGCTATTGCACGAGGCACCAATAAATTATTCTAAAACGTGATTCAAGGGTTTTTTGAAATTCACTCTGTTAGGAGGTGAAAAGACCTATAATGTGTTTTAGATAAATCCTCGATATCTATCGAACCCATCAAGATATACAGTTAATTTTTGCTTCAGTATGGTGATTACAGAAATAATCGCAAAATGGTTTTTAGATTTTTCGAATTTCGAACTCTCAGTCCTGTGCTGGGGTCATATGTGTTTTTTAATATTTGATCGATTTTGATTCGACAGAACGAGCCATCGTCGTAATTTTGGATACTTATACAAATGTCTTAAGATGTGAAATTAAAATATTTCGAAATTCGACACCCAGAAGGGTGAAAAAGCGCAAAATTTGTTTTCCATTAACCCATGATATAGCCTATATCTAACCAGTAGAGATATTGAGGTGTTGTTCGCGTCAAAGTGATGCTTACGTAAGAATTAAAAAATATAAATGTAGCCTAAGTTTTTTTTCTTTATGAGATGACTTGATTATTAAGAATAAAAATAAGTTCGTAAACTTTCACGACAGACGATCCGAAAAACAAGTGCGACCAGCAAGAAATAAATTATACTGGATATTCACGCTTAAGTAACATATCGATACGTGGTAATATACAACCTCTACGAGTCTAAGACATAAATATTTTACTCTTTAAATTTTTTTTTTCATGTATTACTTCAACGTTACGTGACGCAGTTGTTTGTAGCTCAGATCTACATTCCGGGAGGTTCTGGGCTCGAATTCCGTTAAAAGCTGCATGCGAACGTTCAGTTCTGGCACACAAAAACTGCAAGGCAGATAGAATTAGTGCAATTTGCATGTAGTCGTTTAAAGGTGTAAAATGAATTATGCAGCTCACTTTCCGCCGCGTAGGTCTCTCAACGTCAGCTCACACAATATATCATCTCACTAATCCCAAGGTTGGGGTACCAAATACGTTTCCGTGAAACCTTTTCCCACTAAAATTTTCTAATGACAACACACAACAGTCCTTTCGTATTTTTTAAATTGCCATAAATGAAGTAAATTGTCATCATTTTCAGTTTTTTAAGTACAAATTCATTTCGTGTGTTTTTAAATATTTTAGTATATCGCCCATATCTGATTTCAGTGTAAATTATTTCATTCGAGTATAAGAAACTTGATTTTTGTTATTACTATGTTCCCGTAACTTGCAAAATTTGGCTTTGTCATGTGAGTATGGGAAAACTATGAGAGTTAAAAATGGAAAATGTAATCATAAGTAACGTCTATAAAACGATCACTATGCCGTGCAAACATAAAATTATGATTTTTTTGCCACGTAAGCGCTCTTAAAGGTGGCTTCCTAGAAAGGCTGCGTTTGTATGAGAGAGAATTGATAGGGGCGCTAAGAATGCCAGCTGACTGGCAATATCACCTCCACGTGTAAGCAACTCAACTGGCGTTCAATGATTTAAGGCCACGGGGCCTTATTTATGCTATTTTAGTAAGTTTTATTTTTTTTAAATCTTGGAAGCGAGCAGATATCGCATAACCGATACATAAAAATGTTGGAAATTATATGTACTATGTAGCCTAATTTTTTCAAAACCTAAGTTTTTATAATTTGGGTTAATTTATTGACTTTAAGAAAATTGAATTTAAGTCGATAATTAGGCAAAATTGTAAAATCTTGCGTGGTTTGAAAAAAAAAATTAGACTAGGTAATACAAACAATTTGTAACTTTTCTAAGTAATGGTTTTGCGATATCTTCTCCCTGTCTCGATTTAAAAATTAAACTCGCAAAACCAGTATAGGAGGAAGCCGTGGTTTATAAAGCACTGACCATGCCATTTTATTTGTGGAAAGTATCGCTTTAAATGTAATTCCTTCAGAGCACAGTACTGTTTTTAATGCCTTTTCCTAAAAAATCGCTTTTTGTAGGTACTTCCGGTCTATGTTTCTTACAACATTCGGTGACTTAAAATGACATGCACAAAACAGTTGTGTGTTTGTCGACATTACAGTCGGCTGAAATTTATCTACTGCTCGTTAGAACAGTTAACACTATTATTGGACCTTGGCAGTCAATGGCGCCGATTTATGTACTGATAAAAACCGATAAAGACGTTTGAAGTGTGTTGGGAAGCGTTGGTATGTGTCTTCATTCTGAAGTGTCGTGCGTTGAGAACAAGGCGTGATTCGTGGATGTTTACCACGTTCACTTCTATCGAGTGTTGCATGTGGTATGTCATCCATCACTTTTAAAATAGAAGCGACAGCTACAAGATCGCGCAATGTGCAGTTGGTTTCAAGCTGCGATTTTACATTCGTGTGTTTAATTTTGAAATTCATAGAACAGCAGCTAATGCAGCATACGTATTTAACATATGTTCATGCAATTAATTTTGAAAGTATATATCCGTTTAGGTTATACAGCTATTACGTCCACACTGTAGTTTTGCTGTGGGTTATCCGACACGGAGGATATGGAGGTAAGAAGTTATTATTTTTATTTTGTTCATGTTTGAAATATGTAATTGTATAATTACTTTGCATTGCAGCAAAGCTTAAACTGACACGATTGCGTTTTGACAATGACGGAAAAAAAATCCTTCGCAATTAGGAGCAATGACACTACAGTGATGTATTTTTTTGCTACACATATTCTATAATTAGTAACACGCATGTTTTGGTTTATAAATCTGTAGATTTAATGTTGTTTTTAACGACAAGAATGAATAGCCCCAATTCCATTTTTGGAAACATTTGCGTACAATTATGCAATGCAACTTCATTGTTTTTGAACATTATACATAAAAAAATGTAAACTAGCAGTAAAAATGTTTTCATGATATTACTAGCAAGGAAAAATACATTAAATGCAGCTTGCCGGGTACAATTTAAACTAAGTAGTTTTCCGTTTTCGAAGACCGGTGCCTACAAACTTTTCCCATAAGAGTTTTGTGAATTTAGTAACTGCCTGGCCGCGGCTTTGCCCGCGTAGAATTTTCAAAGGAAATATTATGACGATAGCTTATCGTGTTAATGAGATATCGAGTACATGTCGAAAATATGTTATGACTTTTCACCCCCAAATCACAAGGATACCTCACCAGGTTTGACGTATGGAGGATTTCGGGAAAAAAAATTTTACACTGCGCGCCAGCTTAGATGGTGAGTGGCAGCTACTGAGTGAAGGGCGCACTCCAGGAATTCAAGCAGCAGGCCACTGTAAAAACACCTAGTAGCCTGTAAATACCGGAATGTAATCGACCTATGTACATTAGCTATTCGAATTTAAAACTGTAGTAATATTATATGCAACACATTCCAGCTCGTTGCCCGCCAACTTAAATGACGCGTGCTGTACCCGTTTTTCACTCCTTAGTGGGTGACTTCGCAGCAAGGACCCTTAAAATGTCATACTTCAAAGAGAAAAATAACTTTACTGCCAGCTGCCATTAATATCACAGCTGTTCCCCGTCGCTTTGTCTAACACGGTATTCGAACCCAATACCTCATACCACGTGTTCCAAATAACTACGCCAAGATAGGTCGTCAGCATTTTTAAGAAGTTAAATTTCTATATATAAAAGAGAACACTGATTGACTGACACATCAAACTGCTGCTAAACCATTGGACCTAGAATCGTGAAATCTGTTGTGTGGGTTCCCCTCAGGTCGTAGTCGAGCACTAAGAAGGAATTTTTCGAAATTCGACATCTAAGGGGGTGAAAAGATGTGACATGTATTTCCGAAGGAACGTCGATAGACCTGGAAATGGTCGGCCATCATCAAATGCATGTTAGCCAAATTCAGGATTTTTCGAAATTCAACAGGTAAGGGGTGAAAAGACCTTAAATGTGTTTCACATCGAAATCTATCGAATCTTTCGGAATAGAAAGTTGGTATTCACTTCAAAATGTTGCTTACGTAAGTACCCAAAAAGTAATTTTAGGATTTTTCGAAGTTCGACCTCCAAGCATCAAAAAGGGGACATTTTTTTTATAAATCGTCTATATAGCTGGAACACAATTTATTATCGTCGTGATGTTTACTTCAATTGGTTACGTTTACTAATGACTAACATAGGACTCAAAGACATTTCGAAATTCTTTAATTAAGGGGGGTGAAAACACGTGAAATGTGTTTTCGATTATTTCTCCATATTCTATCGAACCATTCGAGCTATCGAAGTGCTCTTTGCTTTAGATTGATGCTTTCGTAAATATCCCAAATACAATTTTAAAAAAAATTTCGAATTCAGCCCCAAAGAGGTAATAAAAAGGTAAAATGTGTTATATATATATATATATATATATATATATCGATCCCATTGATTTTTATATAGCGAAGTCATTTTTGTTTAAGATTGATGCTTACTCAACTACCGGAAAAGTACTTTCAGGAATTTTCGTATTTCCCCACCTAAGGAGGTGAAAGATTTTTCAAAATTCGAACTCTTAGTGATTTTTAATGACTGATCGATTTTGCTTGTACTGAAAAGGCTATCGTGATTTTAGCTTCACTTGGATATTTGTACAAATATTTAAGGTGTGAAATTAAAATTTTTCTAATTTCGACACATAAAGGGGGGAAAAGACATACAATTTGTTTTCTGTCAGCCGATGATACTAACGGTAACCAATAGAGATATTGAGGTGGTGTTGGCGTCAGAATAATGCTTACGTAAGTACGTAAAAAATAATACTAGTTTTTATTTTATAAGATAACCTAATTATTGAGAATAAAACTTTGTAAACTTTCAAGGCAGACGGCCCGAAAAGCAAGTACGACCAGCGAGAAATAAATTATACATGAGTTTCATTGTACAGTTCTACTGAGGCGTGTTGTACAACCTCGATGAGCTCTGGAAACTATTTAATTTTTTTAAACTTCGACGTTATGTGGAGCAGTTGTTTGTAGCGCGGGATAAATCAGTCTTAATACCACGCAAATTACGTATTTAATTCGACTACCCTCTTACAATAAAGAATCTGTAATTACCTCACAACGTCTACATTGACATGACTATAAGTAGGCCCAGGCGAAGTAGCTGTTAGTGACAGGGACAAACTTGAAGACTGCTTTTCACGTGGACAGCTATAACTGCTTATCCTGCTGCAGAGTTAACTCAACTAGCAGATTTGTCATTTTAACATTTTACATCTGAACTACCTATCAGGTTTACATAGATGTTTTAATTAAAGTAAATATTATCTGCTATGAGTAATACACGCGAGCAAAACCGCGGGCGCACTGCTAGTGTTACGTATACAGGCCCGTGTCCAAAGAGGTATGTCAACGTATCAACAAAACGGCTTTCAAATTATTTTTCTGTGGTCATACCCACTTTTCGGGATTTTTGGAACAATTTACGTCTTTCCACCCCCTAACTTGTCGAATTTTTAAAAATACGAAATAGCTTTGTAGCTTCATTCTTATTCGAAAATCATCTCGAAATCTCAACAGGTTTAAGGGATAGAGAGTTAATTGAAACCGCGTTTTATTTATAAGTGCTCTTAGGGATTTAATTTCAAAAAATCCTGAAACTGCTTTTTACTGAAGTGCGTAATCGTTATTCCGAACCAAAAATCACCCCAATAACCCAATATGTTAAAAGGAGTTATCGGGGATTGATTGATAACACACGCATTTTCATTCCCTTAATTTTCGAATTTCGAAAAATATAAAAATGAGGCTAATACGCATTTCGTTTGCTTCATTCTGAAGCAAAAATCACTTTTGATTTCTCAACAAGTTTAAGCACTATCAAGGATTCATTGAAAACAGAGTACACCTCTTTCCACACCCTAATTTTCTTGTTTCGAAAAATCATTTATTAGTAGGTGCCTATGGCTTAAGGGGAAGGCACTGTAAAATTTTTATGTCTGTAGGTCCAGCGGTATGGACTGTGTGTTGATGAGTGAGTAAGGCAGTTTATTTTATATATTGCGTGTAGTATTGTGAATTTAGTATAAATTAGCAAGTTTCATAATTACCAGAGGCTTGTTTTCAAAATATTTCTCGGTAGGTGTATAGTCTTAGCTATTACGTGACTGTATGTCGACGTAAATGATAGTTGTTGCAATGGTGAGGTTATATTCATTCCTTGGATCATCTTCCATCCCGCCGATGCAGTCACGTAGAGTTGTAGACCTTGGTGGGGTTGACACGTGACGTCACTCGAGCCTTGGCTTGACATAGACCTTGGTGTGGCTCAGGGTTGGTTGATGCCGTCATGTGCATGCGCGTGGACCTTGGGTCGGTAGACTTGAGGTTTACTTTACGCCATGACGTGTGCTGACGAGGTACATTGAGTACGCCACGCGTCCTGTTTAAGGACGTTGGACCCGTAAAAATTCAGAATTTTATATTTGTGCCAAACACTGTTCAACTTTCACACATCAGATAACATTACATTTCCCCGAATAAAAAAAATTAGGGCCCATAGTTTTAGCATAATCACCTATCAAGGTCACACAATGGCAGTTGCGGTGTAGCCAAAATAATAAAAAATAATTAACTTGCAGAAACAAGATAATTCATATCGATACTCAATGATGTGAACTACTTCAAGACACTTGTGTAAACACAAAGCGATATATTTTTGTATTTTTTAAAAATGGATGAAAATGAGTAAATTTTTGCATAACTTTGACTTTCGGCTACTACTGAAATATTCAAAACTAACTTTTGTCAAACATGTCATGAAATGCATTGATACACTGACTTTCAGTTCCCATAATTTTTAATTCATTAGTTAATTACTTTTTTTTTATTTTGGCTGCACCGTAATTGCAATTTCGTGACTTTGATGAGTGATTTTGCAAAAACTATTGGGCGTATTTTTTTTTTATTTGGGGAAATGACATGTTTCCTGATGTGCAAAAGTTGAACGGTGTTTTTATTACGAAACTATTCCACATATGCCCTTTGTGTCAATGTACGAAAAGAAAATACACTTCAAACGATGATTTAAGAGTTGTTTCATAGCATCACGTCAATTAGAATAATCATTTCGGAGGCCCTCAAAATGGTTAAAAACAGCTTTTCCAACATGTTATCTGTGAACTGCTCACAGGATTCGTGCGAAACTACTCTAGAAGCATGCAATGGACTAAACTAAAACTTTCCAGCAATAAAAAGATGGGGTGACCACTGAAAGTGTCAGTAAGGAGTGTGATCTAAGATACCACTACACGCCGTTTTAGTGTCTTGCGGTAGAGGCGATACCGCGCCTGATGAGCTGGTCAACATCGCCCTTGGAGCCGTGCCTCACTCACACAAAATACACGGCCAGTAGGCGGTCGTCTTAAGGCTGTTCAAGTGGGGGAAAAAATCGTTATTTTACAATTTTATGAAATAGGGTTAGTTTCGTAGACGGTATCTTAGTACATTTTCCTCCAAACAATTTTAACTCGTCCAGTTTTCCCATAACGGCTCTTCAAAATTAAAAATTTGCATGTTTTTAGTTCTTATACGCCGCAGAAACCAATTAACATAATTACATTTAAAATAATCACACTGAAACTGCGTGCTACGGGCTACTGCTCGGCATGTTTTAAAATCCATTACAAAATATTTTTGTACCTAAAAAAATTCTGAAGTTTTGAATTTTGGCCTCTTATTATTTTTTTTTTGTAAATCCGTAATATTTTGTAATTGATTTTAAAATATGTCAAGCGGTGGCCCGTGACATGTAGTTTCTATGTGAATTTTTTCATTTCATTATGTGCATTGTTTTTTACAGCGTATAATAACAAACAACATCCATATTTTGACTTTGAAATGCCATTGTGGAAAAACTGGCTGAGCAAATTTTTTTTTTCTGTTTCGTAAATTGAAAATGTTTTCCCAAGTAACGTCTGCAAAACCAACACTATTTTCATGCAAATGGGGACCTGAATCCCATACCATGCTAACTCCAAAATTTAATAATGAGAAAATAAAGATAATTTCTTTACTGTATGCATTTATTTATATCAGAAATATGATACTAACCGCAGTTAAAATATTGTATTTTAATTAGTAACATAGGCTATTTAAGATAGATGTTAATGCACATGAAAAAGAGATTACTTTTTATTATTTCATACATTTTGGAGTTAGCTTGGTTTCGAATTCAGATCCCCAAACATAAAATTAGGATTTTTTCCTCTCTTGGACGTCCTTAACGTCTGTTTAGGCTAAGTTATTGTTCCCACGCCTATTCGTCATTTTTGGCAACCTGCGTCAGCTTTAAGCTGGAATCACAATGGCACGACAGAAGCGACACTAATGCCCACGACGCGAACAACAAAATATGTCGAGGCGGACGTACTGACGTCATAGAAACCTTAGTGCTGATTGGTGTACGTATTTTGTTTTTCATGTCGCGTGCATTCGCGTCGCTTTTGTCGTGCCGTTGTGATTCTGGCGTAACGGTCCCGAGCCCTGCTTGTGGAAATAATATTTGATGGCAGTGTCTTAAATCAACTGACAGAAAAATATTTCTTTTTCTGCCGTTTGATAAAGAAATATCACGTGAGTAGATATATACATTTTTAGGACTCTCCCCACCTCGGAGGCCTGATAAGAACAAGCATGGATTTATTTACACGTTAAATGTTATTAGATGTGGCTCAGTACCTATCGAACAAATATGAATGCCACCACTGACTTTTGTTTATCTCAGTGTGGCCAACATTGCTACATAATATATATATTTTTTTCCAATGTCCTGGACGCATGAATGGCGTTGTAGCGTGCCGCGCCTATTCTTATCTTCGCGAAACAGCTAAACTTATTCACAATATATTTACGAAAAGAACACACGGTTGAAACTAGACTTCTATCATTTTATAAATGCGACATGTTTATTTGAAACACGTTTTGCAGTCCCTTCAAACGGCTAAAAACTGTTTTTTTTTTTTTTTTTTTTTTTTTAGACAGCTGTAACTGGTAAAATAGCACCCGGATTCGTAAAACACAACGTTGGAAGCATGTGTTGGACTTTACTGCAAACTTTCCACAAATAAAATTGTAGGGTCGCCGTTTTAAGTCCTATACGAAAAAGGGTAGTAAGAAAACACTGCACGCCAGTTTTGGCGCGCCGTCAATAGAAGCGATGCTGTCGAGTGTGGACAGCTGAACCTTATCGCTTCACTGTCTCGGCGCATCAAACGTGAAAAATTACATCTGCTGTATATAGCCCTCTTAAGGCCTCGCTCCCTAGTATAGCAATGGTTTCGAAAATATTTTTTGTAACGCAAATTAATACATATATCAAAAATTCCTTTGGCAGTTTTAACACTTATATATCAACGTTTTATATATGAATTTTTCTGTTGCGATACACCAAACTGATTTTTAGATTTTTGCCCCCAAAATAGTGAAAATAAGCCAAAATGAAGCAAAATATTTATTTTTCTCGCAAACGGTCCATTATTTAAAAAAACGGTCTGGTAAAATTGTGTATCGTATGACTGTACACTGTCTCAAAATTTTTCGAAGCATTTGGTTAACAAATATTTTGAGTTATTTGCAATTGTTTGAAATAAACGGGAGATCATGGCCGTAAGAGGGCTACAAAGGGCATCATTTTGAACTGTTTTAGGGGGCAATGCGAAAGCAAGCACAGGTTCAAAAAAGTTGTGCTAATGGAGATTGAGATTTTGGCATGCCATTAAGTAAAGATAAATTAGGAATGCCCGTTAAAAAAAAAAGAGTATTTTTATTAATTTGCAAGTTCGACAACTCGCAGAAAACACAGTAATCGATGTATAATAAATAGAAACCAACAAAATTATATATTCACCTTCGTTTGTAGCCGATAGTTTATAGAATTAATAATTTCACCCCATGTTTTATTTTTATGAATTCGCTTAATGCAACGAAACAGATTTGAACCGAAATTATTTCTCCTCCCCTCTTGCCAATCTCAAAACCACTTTCTACGTGAACCGACCTGTCAAACGTTCCAGATTTACATTGGCTGTGCGCAATATCGGTGTGTTAGAAACTTCTTATTCTCCGTTCACTCTTAGTTGAGTTATAGGATAAACAAAGCAAATTATAAACAAACATGTTCATTGGCTGCCCACCGCCGTACACTGTGATCTTGAAGAAATAGATCTTTGTTATCTGTCGCGTACATATAAATTTACAACTCCATCACTTAATGAGAGAGTTTTATTAACAGATATGTAAAATATACAGACGTTAAAAAAACACAATCTACGACGCTATATGTTTATTACTATAGTTATGGATAGCGGACGACACGTCCGTACAGTTGGTTCACGAGTTATTTAACGACTGACGCACTGCTAAACGCACGAGTTTCTTGGTACACTTCCCAGTATTTAGAGACGTAGAATACTCTGAAGATACCAAAAGTTTAGTTCAGTAATAATTACCACAGTAAAAATAAGTCAGAAATATCACAATCAGATATAATGTTTTATTATTTTTTTCAAAGTATTTTTGGACGTTAACGCGTCAATGTGTGGTTACTGCGAATGTTTTCTTTCGTTCGTCCATTTTCCGTTCCAGTTCGTCCGATCCACGGCCGCGTGGTCCGAACCAAAGTTCCTTGTTCTATTTTGTTCCGTCCTCGCGTTGGTTTATATTTACGTCGATTGCAGATTAGGTTATGTGATGCTGGACGTGAACAGTGAAAATGTCTTGCATGGTTTTCGAAACGTGGTTATATGTCTTCATTATTGTACAAACTGTGGTGATGTTTATAAGGCAAGAATAAAAGTCTCGCATAGCAATCTTTTATGTATAAAAAAAAACTATATGCGTCTTGAATTATCGACAGATTGTTTGGTGATTTATAAAATGTAATTTTTACAAAACGAAGTACAAAATAATCCAGGAGGACTTTACAGTAAGTTTAATCACTCATCTTGTTGACAACTTTTTTTCTGCATGTAGTACCAAAATTTCGATACGTTAATACCTGAATATTTGAATACAATCGTTAGTCATGACTTGACAATTAACATTAAATTTTGAAATATACAGCAATTACACATGATGTCAATATTTTTATCAAGTTCTTGTGTTATTTTTATTTCCCTACGTCGATAACACGTACGAAATTTTCACGCAATATTGTTTTAATATATACGGCGTTGTTGTTTCCTATGATGCCGACTGTACACACTTTTGTCGGTTGGAAATAGTACGTCGGCGCGACGCACAAATTGAGCCAATTAGAAGCTAGCGAAGTGCAGTGATATTACTTTATTTGTTTACTTCAGAACTCAACTTAGAGTGAACGGAGTATAGTAGCCTAACGGCGAAATTACGAGCGTGCGAAAGGTGAGGGCATGTTTTGACATTGACAAACTTTAGAGGCACTAAGGGAGATCAGTTACTGCCATCTTCGAATCCTTCAGTTTTCGCTGTCAGTTCCGTACAATAAAATTTCCCGACTGACATGGCACAGATATACTGCCTTCTTAAGCGTCACCAAATTGTGACGCCTTCACTACTTGCCTTAGCTTTTGACTAGTAACCTTCCAGAGGAAGAAAGTCATTTTTTTTCTACGGATGGTCACTGGTATTGTATACGCAATGGTATTCGAGCCACGCCAACTGTATACAATGTAAGAAACTATTCTCACTGCCTTGTCGAAGCATAAATCACTATAAAAATTTGTAGTTCAAATTAAGTTCAGAAGTTCCATTATTCCAACATGGCTCGACTAGCGCATGGACGGCGTTGCAGCGTGTCATGCGTATTCTTTTTTACGTAAAACCGCTTAACTTATTCATATTATGTTTGTCTACCTAAAGAACACACACTTGAAACTATGCTTCTATATTTTCAAAAATTCAGTAAGCTTGTTAGAAACATGATTTTCGAACCTCTCAAAATGGCTAAAATCGCGGCTTTTTAGACTGCTGTAACTCCGAAAATATTACCTGAATTCGTAAGTGCAAAGCAAGAGGCATGCGTTGATCTCTACTTCATACTATTCAATAATAAAATGTTGTGGACACCCCTTAAAGCCCCGTAGGAAAACGACTACAACGGAAACCTTGCACGCCAGTGTAACGCGCTGCGAATAGAGGCGATATGCTTCTCGTCGAGCGTGCGACACTGGCTCTTATCGCTGCGCTGTTCCCACGCCTCAAATGTGGAAATTCGACACCGGCGAAGACTCCGCTTAACGAATCAGGATAGCCCCAACTTAGCCATGCTTGATTCATACCCATATTTTGTGTGAACTCAAGACTATTTATAGAAATTCTTATTTTAATACAATTTTCATATCTTGATAACAATAATTTTTGTTAAAATAATTGTTATAATTGTTACTAAGCACGTCGGAGGAAAGGCACTATATCTGCTGCGGATGTACTAATTGTGGTAATTCTGTCGGCGAGTCGTTGGAGCGTGAGATCGTGGACTGGAGACACAGTGCAATACAACCTTTGTGAGAGACAAGGTAAGGGGGTTCTGTGGAACCCCTGCGCGGCGTTAGAGAGACCTTGGCGCGCAATTACCAGGTGGTTCTAATTAGTCTGTTAAGTTGCACCTGCATTTACCGCGTACCCGGTAGCAAGCACACCAACAAACAGCCTACGTTCGGCTCTACCATCTGCTTACGACCAAGAGTGGTATTTTTAACGCCCTTTAACTTTTTTTGACGCTGCCCCGTTGGTGGCCTGGTGCCGATGGCAGCTGTTAATGGTTGGAACACAAGGTGTTAATCAGCTTAAATTATCAGATTCATCGACTGCACTACAAACAGTCGAATTGAATGCAATACAAGAGGTACTGTGTACGCCGTCTTCGGGGTATGGAAAGGTACGATGTCGAGCGGACTACTGGAATAGTCAATCTTCAATAAAGTCTGAACTACTCATCAAAATCTGATAAGATCTTTTTGCCGAGTAGATATTTATCAGAGGGTGTTTATTTATGTAGCACTATGCGGTAGTAGCTTTACTTTCGAGTAAAAAATTATAAACGGTTTTTAGAAAAATAAAGTCTAGAAACAACAATCTAAATCTGTAATAGGACGTGCCTTCATTGGTAAATTATAAGTAAACTGAAACAATTTTTTTTTCAGCCAAGTATTTTTCAGCAGTGCTGTGCTCATGGCCGTTCTACTCAATCGTGTATGCGTGTCTCTGTGGCGACCAAAATTGCGATATAGTAACTTTAAGCATTATACAGTTTTGTATTGCAAACACTGAAGTACATACTCCGTTTACGATCAGTGAACATGATTGCTGAAGGTATGTGTGTTGGGTAGCAGCATGTTCTCTTCAATTTATGCCCGTCTTTTATGCACGTAACAATTTCACGATTTTGATACAGTTTTACTGATGGCAAGCCGTCGAGCGAGATACGTGAAGCCGTTCCATCGTTGTGTAAGCTAACTTATTAGGCCCTTCACAGTAAAATGAGTATGTACTTTTGGCAATGGTCTTGTCAATAATAATACTAGTATTAATATTAATAATATTAATTACAACAATAATGGGAAAAGGTGTTTCATTTTGGCACCAGGTGTTATTTTTTGGTACTATCATTGCTGTGTTAGCGCACTTAAAATGTGTTTACTTTATAGTCTGGTCACGATAAAGTTAGCACTGCTTAAATTTCTCTTACAGCAATTGTGCATCCGTCTTTATTATTCTTAATATAATGAGAACTTCCTTGAAACTAACGCCCAGAGTAAACGTTTTACCACTCTCAAAATTTAACATTTATAACCTCAATAAAATGGGTTTGTTGGTTATTGTAAGTGTTGGAAAGTGTTAAGTTTAAAGTGATCAGCCTATACCTTAAACAGCGTATACAATGAACTCGCCGGCTGGCAACAATCATCGATCGCCGATCGACAATACGAAGATTTCTGTTAGGCTAATAGCTACGGGGATACCGAGACAGACCGCTGTCGCTGATGTCCGTGTTTTCAAGAAACATAAAAATCCATCCGTTGATGTCAACACAATTGTTCCCGGCTAGCTCCGGTAGGTTCAGTGTAAAAAATATTCCTAAACAGCATGGTCAGGGTTTTTCAGCCGTACACAGTAAGGGCACTTTCTATAATTCAGCTTGTAAATTGGTCAACTGGTTAGCATTGTTACTACACAATTATGACATCATTATGCACTGACTATTTCGTGGAAATATATACACTGTTAAAAATTTCCGTAAATTCACGGAAATGTTTACAGAAAATTACCGGTACTGTAATTATATGGAAGTTTGTCCGTATTGTCTGTTACGGATGTTTGACCGTAACTTTCCATAAATTCATGGGAATGTGTTTCTACAATTTTATATCGTATTTTACTGTGTTTCTTTTAAAAATTGTAGTACTAATGATAACTATGACTCCTATAGTTAATGTGCATGCACACTGGTGCGAAACGAAAAGAAGACGAGACAAGCTAAGATAATAGAAGCTAAGTGCTGCATCCTGATTGTCCATAC
Organism: Medauroidea extradentata; assembly: GCA_003012365.1. Taxonomy (NCBI): domain Eukaryota; kingdom Metazoa; phylum Arthropoda; class Insecta; order Phasmatodea; family Phasmatidae; genus Medauroidea; species Medauroidea extradentata. Next base: position 19,723 of record PNEQ01017643.1, on the reverse strand, counting down.
TTTGCTGCGAAAAGAAGAGATGCGGAGCAGTATGCACCTTTAAAGTTATTTATCTCTATACAATAAAATCTTTTTTCTCGTAATGATATTATTGCAGTTCTGTAAAATCAGGATGTCAAAAACAAAAGTTGTCCCTTACAAAGTTGGTCACCGCACGGAACTCGCTTAGTGACTATCTTGTCGCTGTGGTACAATGGTTAGTGTGTCTGTCTGGAAACTGTAAGGTCGTGGGTTCGAACCCAAACAAATTATTAAAAAAAAAAAAATCAGGTTACTAAATGGTGAGTTAAGATCTCGGGAAAACATAGAAAATAAGAGTATGTAGTATTTCTGGAAAATGGAGTGCTAGTAATTTAATTAAATTAATTTTTTTTTTTCGGAAAACGGTTTGTTCGTAATTTTACGGAGGATTTGTTATCAAGAAAATCTGAGTGTCCGTTATTTTACGAAGATTTCTGGATAATTTTTTTGCGTGTACGTTTCCGTAATTTCATGTAATTTTTTTCGAACAGTGTAGAAACGCTGCCACAGATGTATAGGAAACAATTTTACGATTAGCACTTCTATACTTCGGTGTGGTAAATTTACAAATAATTTTTCTATTGTCCAGGAAGCAAGTCTTTGACTCTTGTCTAAGGCTCGTATAATCCTGTACAGTTTTTGTAATTGTATTTTTAAGCGGTTTGGCAACACACTGTAAAAATTGACTGTAAATATGCCACACCTAATATTACGTTAAGTAGATATGATAAAATTGTTTCCCATACATTAATGTTAGCATTCCTATTCATTTTAGGAGACGGTAGAATTTGGACTGATATTACGAGATCTGTATATTAATAATGCATTACATTTGCTCTATGTACAATCTGTATTATGGCAAGTGTCCTATATCGTGTATTTGGTTAAAAACTTCCCTTATTGGTGGGAATTTTATTTTTCAATGTAGTTTCTTGATATCACATAGTTACAACCACTGGTAATTCCTGAATGCTAAGACATGCTTTCTGTTAGTTTTTTTCCTGAAATAATCTGTTACAATTCCGTGGTATAGCTGCAACATGTTCTCGGAAGTATGTCTTAAACGTGTTTGACGTTAGTGACAAGTTAGTGCTGGTTATGAATCGATTAAAAAACAACTACCAGCACTTTTGTAAAATATATTAGAATTTGATCTCCAAAATTTGTGAAATATAAACTTGAAAATATTTTTTACACGTTTAATTTCAGTTTGTATTTTGCGAAGCCGTATGTAGCAATTATTTTTTTCGGAGTTATAATATGTTCGCTTGTAATATAGTGTTTAACTTTTAAAATTCTGACTTAGAATAATATCGGAAAAACTTAAAACTAACCTATCAATCTATAAGTAAGGTTCCAGGAATTTTTTATTTTGCTCTGCTAAAATTAACTAGTGTTTTAAGAGTTAGTGACGTATTTCTTTCATGCACTTTTGATAGTTATATGACATACGTAAGTTTATGTCTTAAAACTATATCTTCTTTTTCTGTTTCACAATTATCATAGTAATATTTTGTAGCATAACCGAAAATATAAAAATTACGTATAGCCATTTCCATATCCTAAACAGTCAGATTTTATTTAAACAGTTTTCGGACGTTACTTTTTATACAATGTTTCAAATATACTGCATATTCAAGAAAGGTCCAGTAGTAAGCCTGAGTTCTAAATGTTTACGTACCCCATTCATAGTTAATTGACAACGTTTGACAGCAATATTTAAAAAATCTAGGCTTACTGTGCATTATTAAGGTAAGATAGTTGGTGGAAGTTACTGAGGAAAATAACAATTCTATGTCTTACGAGTACTAATCTTCCATGTACACAGTTTAAACAGATAATCGGAGTTTAATATTTGCATAAAAACGAAAGGAAAATGTTGCGATAAAATTTATGTATGTATATATATATATTTTTAAGTGTACGGACTGCCTTGAAAAACGTTCGTTGACCATACCTTATTTTTGCTCTGCAGCATAATATACATGTATATAATTGATGGGAAAGTAAGTTATAGGTCCGAAAATTATAATCTGTGTAAACGCGTAGACCGAGGTACTGACGTAATGTATGTAGTTATTTTATTTCGTTTTGTATTCTAATTTTTGCTATTTTTTCCCGTGCTATTGCCGTAGTTCAACGAATAACTTCCTGCTGTAATCAGATTATCGTCTGACTGTGTTTACATCGTTGTGTACAATGTTTGGTGTGTGGACTCTTTTTATCTGACAAGTCGTCTGGAAGGTCAGGGTCTGGCTTCCTTTGTGTAGCATCTCTGTCGTATTCATCATGTAGTTGTTGACTGGCTTCAGGCACGCGGAAAGTTTGCAAGATAAAAAAATTCGCGATGAGATTTTTTAAATCAGTTATCAGTCCTTGAACTTCAAGTTTAGTTTTCCTTCATGATTGTGTTCGTCATATAGTTGAAGGCGAGTTTCGTTGCTCTAAAAGTCTAAATGAATTTTGTATGGCTAGCAACTGTAGGTAAATAAAATTTCAAACCAGTCTTCAGGAATTTTAATTGTATGTACAATTTTAATTTTATTTATTGCTTTTATGAAACCCAAGTAGTCTAATGGTAATTTATGTGAAACACTTCGCCATGTTTATTTGACCGAGCTAGGTGGCGCAACGGTAACACGTTGGACTCTCATTCGTGAGGACCCGGGTTTGATGCCCGGCTCCGGCTATCCTGATTTCGGTTTCCCATGGTTCCCCGAAATCGCTCTGGGCCACGGTCGTAGAAGAACAGGTCTGGACACTCGTCTATCTACCAATGTATTTTGCTTGACCCCCTTGTTGTTTGGATGTAGTTTGTCAAGTTACCGAGAATGTTGTACTTTTTGGCGCTGTAATCCGGGCGGTCGGACTCAAACTCCGACCACTTTTTTTCCATTGTTAACATTATAAAGTAAATAAAGATTTCTGGAGCCATGAGTTTAAATTGTGAGCGAAGGAAGTGTTTCATACATTGATAAAAATACGTTTTGATAAATTGTTTATAATAGTGGGAGGGAAGTGGGCGAAGTTTGAGCCGACCTCCCTAACAGCAGCGCCAAAAACCTATAGCACTGTCGTGAACTTAGTGAACTACAGCCAAACAACAAGGGGGTGAAGTTTCCAGGCGAGTGTCCAGACCTGTTCTTCTACGACCGTGCTCTGGGCGAATGCTGGGTTGGTTTCTTAACAAATACCATGGCCGACTTGTTTCCCAATGGGTATATTCTCTAACTAATGGTGAAGATTGTCACCTGTGTCTGTCTTTCGTGAGCGACATTAGTTAAGATAGTCATTCGTGACCAGACTTGGGAAAGTTAACCAAAAAATCTAACTTATTAAAGTTAAAGTTAATAGCTTAAATAGTTAACGGATTTAAGTTTAAAGTTAACTTTCAAAATATTTACCGATAAAAGTTAAAGTTAAGAGAAAATTAACTGATTGGAGTTAAAAGTTAGTATGTCCCAAACTATTTGTATGTAGAAAAATAAAAAAGTTACACACGCATAACCACATTACCAAGAAATAAATCGCGTTCTTCGTATGTTCCTTGGTTTCCGATAAAAATAACTGCTTGCTATGTTTTCGATCTGCTGGTCGAGACAAACGCGACTACGGCGCTACGTACTATATCACGTTCGTTTGAGTCGGCTTGCATCGTGTAGCTAGTGCTAGGTGTCATTTGTGTATTGTTTGGTGTATAAACCGAAAATGCTATTTTTGATGTTAATATTGTGTGTCGGTGTTGGACTCTGAAGCCATCCAGTTATTTTATAGTGCAGTCATCGGTTTGCAGAAACTTACTCGTTACTTTTAATCGCTTGCCAACAAATTTAACGTTTAGAAGTTTAAAATGAGCTAGTTTCGAAGGTAACGATTAAAATAAAAAGTTTCCCGAATTTTTAACGATTAATTTTATTCGTTAATTTTTTTAATCGTTAATCTCAAGTCTGTTCGTTACTGTCTTTATATCACATTCTCAACACCTTACTTTACCAGAATCTCTGTACTTGGAAGGATGTCCCCTGAAAACCTTCATACATCTTGCTAAATTGTATTTTATCATTTTTCACAGCATATTTTGAATTACTTAAGTGTAGTTTTGAATGATGTAAATAATATTGTTTGCTTCTCTTTATAATTCCGATTTTAAAAGTTACCACATCAACTCGTCTCTCGTGGAAAGATAATGTGCATGTGCTTACAAGAGACAACAGCACTAGTACTTTGTTAGTATCTCCAGTCATAGATAGCAGTACGAGCGTTGTATTGAACATGTCTTTTGCGCCGGCTGTCAAAGTTGATGTACACATACCTATACTTTATGAAACGTAATAAATTATTTTAGGGAGAAAACAATATAGGTTTCGGCAGTATTCTTCCCAGCAAAAATTTATAGCTGGGTGGTTTAAGAGACAAACCGGTTTGATCGTGGAATAAGCTTGGTGGTGTTGATGGGAATGTCTGTTTCTTAGCCGGGTGGTAGAGAACACTAGCCGGGCGGGGCGCCCAGCAAATCAGGCCTGGGGAGAACACTGGGTTTCGGGATATAGTGAGTACTCTAAAAACCCTGCTAAAGTTCTATTTTTCAGCCAACTCGTATCTTTCCGCTCGTAAAGGTAACAAAGGGTATTATCTAACCCCTCTGGACACGTCACTTTATGTTTGCGTGTGTAAGATAAATTGTGCAGTCGATAGGTACATATATAGTTTGATAAAAAGAGTTTATTAAATATATAAAAATATAGTTATGTCTATTTCGGTTGATTTTGTTTAGTATTGTTGTATTTAAATAGGAAAATACACGGAACTATATTACGTAACTTTGCTGCCAACCTTACAAGCAGTGAGGTGACTATAGTTAATGTTAGATTATATGCAGTAACGGCTAGTGACATTTATAAAAAGATGATGGTTACATTTTTGGCGCTCTCTCACTTTTCGATCCTTATAATGCATTTCTGTCTCCTTCGAAGCAACATTTCAATCGGATTTGTTCTCCACGGAGGATGGACGTAGAACACAACGTAAATATGCAGGCCATTTTCATTAACTTTGTCTCTAATGACTTCTCTGTCGACAAGACGTAAAACCCAATTTCCTTATTACCATGTTTGAGTTCAAGCAAATGTAGACATTTATAAACGCTACCTCGTAGAGCCATTGAAAAGCATTTAAACCAGTAGTTATACTGAGAGAGTAATTTTGTTGGGCGCTGTGAGAATCAAGGTTCTGAGTCGCTGGAGTCATAATTTATAGCTTTTGAAATAGTCTGTGGTGTTATGTGTAATTTACACCCACGCATGTCGCTGTGCAATCTCTGGCTGTAATTTTTACACCACCCATATTGGCGTTTTTTACGTTAATGGAACTATGGAAATATACTAAAAATGTGAAAAAGTCAAGCCAAGGTTGTAACATAGTATGGGAAGTAAAGTCGCTAGATTATATTTAAAAATACGAACATTAGAAAATATTTGTTTCTATGTAACGTACAGTTGTATGTACGCGTTGTTTAACTTTAGTATTCGGTAGATGAACGCAGTAAAATGTCTTGTTTTTAGATAGATTTCAACAGCTTACACATTTTTGTATAGACCCATATACATTCTGTGGTACACTAAATTACTTAGTTTGGGAGGTGGCTAGTCAAACTTTTTAAAATGTTCTTTCACGCTTCCTTTGGCTACGATAGAAGTTTCGAGCAACGTTTTACACTGTAGATTTTTTTTAATCCTGCAAAAAAAATAATTCGCATATCATTTCAGTAATTGCCAATTATGCTATTTTTACGCAAGTTATTTAAAATATCGTTGCATTGCAGTACATGCATTTTTGCAATGATAATAGAATATTAATACAATGATAGTGCGGTAATTAAATGCAAAATGACGAGTTTCATTGCTTTCTGCTGGTGTCATTTTACGCTTGCTTTTTTTGTTAGTTTGTAGATTCTCGCGGTCTTGTCATGATGACCAAGACGGTTTACGGGCTAGGTTGCAACAGGGAATAAACAGTTAAAACATTTTAACTGGCACGTTTTATTTATCAATTGCTATTAAGTTTGTTTAAGCTAATAACATACTGTCTATATCATTGACAGGCTACCCTACGTGGAGCACGCAGACTGCGAGAAAGAAGCAGTATTTCATTTAATTTTCTTCATTAAGTCGTCCTACCTATAAGAACCACGCCGAAGTTGGCAATTTTTAGTTAAAAAAAAGTAAGATGTTTACGTTATAATTTGCATTGATTTACGGTGCAACAAAAAGACGTTTTTTTTCGTTTCTGTGAAATGCTGTTTATTCGTGATATTAATATGGTTTTGTTTACCGTACATATTACAAAAACCATTTACTGCAAGCTGAGAAAAGGAGAATATTGCTACAGGAGTAAAATGGCGGGAAATATTATCAGGTGACGTTCTCGAGTGTTCTGTGATAATGAAAATGCTTATTTGCTCATAGTTGTCAGGGCATTGAAGAAAACAGCCTATAAGGCCCGCACCACGCGAGCGGTTTTTTTGCCGCGCGGCGACGCGCCGCCTACTGGCCGTAACGTACATTCTGTACGAGACGGGTTGGCCGACTACTTCGTTACTACGGGAACCGTTGTGTGGAAGGATAGAATGGTGTAAATAAATACTTGCACTGTTCTGTAGTAGTAGTTTTATCACTGTCAGAAATTATTTGTCGTTCTTGCAGAGCTGACATTATTTTTTTACAGCAATTCATATTTCAATACAACAGTCAGTTTCATATGCTGTACCCTATAACGTTTTTAAATGTTGTCAGGAATTGTTTGTTTATCTTGAACTACTCACGGAAAATTTTTTCCAGAAATATTCGTCACGAAGTATCAAATTGAGTGACTCATAACTTGTTTCATAGTCGTCAGAAATATATTTTTTATCAAGGATATGTACAATTTTTTAGCACGGCATATGTAGACCTACATTAACTTATTCCAAACATACATATTTAAAACACACAATATAATATTTTGTAAGCATGGTAATGTTAAATTCTTGCTGAAATTATTTGTGCATCTTGAACAATGTTTCAATTGTTTTTGCAATTATATGTATTTCAAACCAACAGTATGTTATAAATAATGCCTCGAGAGTGCGAAATTAAATAAACTTATCTAAAATTACATTTGTAAATACAAATAGTGGTACACCCATTCGAAACCATAATAAATAAAGAAAGGTTAATTAGTTACCATTAAACCTTCGTTTACTTGGCGGCAATGATTCATAATCATTATACAAAACGCCACAGACTTCATCCCACGCTATATATATTTTTTGTTTCAGTCTTTGTATACCTCACTTGTCACATCCCACAATATTTCTCGCGTATGTACTTCAGCAATCAATGTTTCGGCATCAATCGGCACAATTTCTTCCCGATTGTTGTAGTCCGGTGATGCGACAGACGTCCCGACAGACATTCTGCTGTGTCCGATGTCATAAATCACACTGGACTGGCCTGAGCTGGGCGGTTTCTCGCCGTCCATGTGAACGCTGCCATTTGCCTCAACGTATCTCAGTGCCGTCGGGCGGTGTTCACGCCGCGAGGCTGGTCGAGGTGTGTATACTGCCATATACCACACTGCATCTCGGCGGTTCGGCGCCGCGCGGCGAAAAAACCGCTCGTGTGGTGCGTCAGTGGGGACTGCCTTAGTGGGGACATATACGTAGGTTCGACAGGTACTGATCCACACTGAGTGTAATTGAACATGTATATCTAATTTTTTCTTTCGCCAAGGTCCTTTATTTTTTTATATAATCCAGTTTATTTGTTGTAAGGAGATAACATATTCATGTAATGCTTACATTGTGTAAATTAATGAAAATATTTTGAGTAGCCGAATACAGCTATATAAAATAATTATCACGATTAACACAAACACTTAAAAGATAATTACATTGGGGCTCGGTTTTACCAACCTATGTTAAATGCTTAACAGACGTTGGTGAAACCGGCCCTTAGTTTAACAAACAGCCAATGGACGTAGTAGGTAACACACAGCTATAGCGAATTTGCAAGGGCGTTACATAACTACACAAAATATCTCAAAGTATTTTGTGAAATTACGCCATACGCATATTTGAAATGTATGCATCTGCCATTTATTTTCATAATTCATATTTTAGACGTTATTTTAGTCTATATTTCTATTTTATTCATATATTCGGACATATGGTTTTCAGAAAGCATGTAACCATGCGCAGTGGATTAAAAATCATCTCAGACAGTACCATATTCAAGGATTTTTTTACGTAAGGCACATACCGTAAACATGTGTTCAGGGGATATAATTACATGTTACGAGTTTCGTTAATTCGGTCATAAATACTTATAAAATAAAGCACTAGTTATTGTGCTGAGTGAAAACTGTGTTTTGTTAATCTATACACAAGAAGAGTCCGGGTATTTTCTATACTGTTTGATATGTTTTACGTTTTAATTATTGGTACCTATAACTTTTTAGCTAAACGCTATTCGTAGTTATTTTAGTTACGAAATGCATGTAAGGGATTGGTGTACTATGGTCATATGTTTATCATTATTTACAAGGACGTTACAATTTACTTACTGTACATGTAAACTAATTTGTCCGATTGTAAAGGTTGTTCGGGATAAAGTGAGCACTTTTGAATCCCTAGTTACCTTTTCCCTTTGATATAATTTATAGTTTCGGGCCTCTTTTTAATGTAAACAAAGCTAGATCATCGTACTAACGCCCGAGTTCACAAAAATAATATTTTAAAATTTTTACTCTAGACGAATCGTCTTAAAGAGTGCTCACTTTATTACGCACCACCTGTAGTCAGTTCTGGACCAGTTTCCTTCCTAGGATTTCAGCTTTTCAAATCCATATTTATTAATTAAATGTAGGATATTCAAATGTTTGTGGCAGTCGCTAACCGGACGATATTTCACACGCTGCAAATATATACGTACTCATTATTGCGTAGAGGAAATTAAATGTTATGTTATTTACATGTGGTATACCGTGAAACTCGAGTACAGTAATGTTTTTTTTTTTCATTATGATTATAGACACTTCTGTACTATAGACCGTAAGTTGTCGCTGATTTATGTCTGGTTTTGTTGCATTAATGGTGTGTTAATGCGCGTATTGCGACTGAAGAGAAGTGACTAGAAAAGGTTAGCTGTAAAATACTGTAATGATCATGAATTGCGTCATGGGGGAAACAGCTGAATTTGATGATCTATTGCAGTACGTTAAAATTGTTTTGGTATTTGGGAAAGTTGCGTATGTGGAAAGTAATAATAGTCGATAATACGTGAAAACATCGTGTTTCTGGGAAATATTTTGAAACATCGTTGCCTACTTACTAAATCATTGAATTGTAACATCTGTGTTCGTATAGTTGTACGTGAATGTTTTACTACTATAGTGTGATGCCAAAATTCAAAGGGTTGTCCAAAATGCGATGTACGTGCTTGTTTGTCAGTTGTACTGCTACCGCGTGACTGGGTGCAGACTTTTTTCCCTTCATTTTCGTCAGCTTGACGGCAAGACCCCCCCAGTCTCATTGTACAAAACCGCTAGGAACGTGGCGAATATGACAAAATTAACTGTAGCTTCCTACAATATGTGTTGATCCCGGGTTCCTATTAACTTTGTTTTAAAATTTAATTTTGTAAATTCCGAAATGGAGCATATCGCGAAACCGTCACACACGTGTGTTGAAAAAGTTTTCACTATTTATCAAAAAATTTTCAAAGCAAAAAAGTATATTTAAAACATGCTACTTACCGACGAAAAGAATGTTTTCATGTCTGTAACTAACTTATTTATATATATAAATATATATATATATATATATATATATATATATATATATATATATATATATATATTTGTGTGTGTGTTTTGAAACGCTTCTTTTATTTAGTCTTTAACTAATCAAGATAATATAACAGTTGTATTTTCTTTTTTGTTTTGTAAAGTTTAGAGTTCTAAACATATCTATGGGATGGTCTTACGGTTTTTGCTCTATTTTATTTGACGATAAACAATATCCTGCAAGTAACCATTAGTAGCAGATGCTATGCAGGGATCTGTTACTTATCAAGTTCCAGTGCGGTGACGTCCGCAGGTGGCATCAAATATAATATTCTGGAAACTTAATTTGTAAATTTTTGTAATTCTAGCAGATAACAATTTACTCAATAATCGTAAGTAGTTTTCGACGCGTGCTCGTTGAGTAATTAGATGATATAAAATCCATCCTAACCACACATTGCTGACATAGACCAGCGCTAGTAAGAATAGTAGTAAAATACCCGACTATAATTTCAGTTTTACCTGTAAGTAGGCTCTTTTATCGTTGATTTTAACTTGTGTTTTGTCTGTTTGGCTTCTGCCCCTGTCAACAGACTTCCTGAATACGGCAGTTGCAACGACTGCTGAAACGTCGAAAGACAAAGTAGTGATGCGGCTGAATACCAAAAGCCAAGAACGTGCTGACAACAACTAAGTTGCATAAGACAAATGTGTGAAACTGTCGTACTTTACTCTAAAAACGTAAACAAGTAAAACACTTACGTAGTTTTCAAACAGCGTTTACAAATTTTTCTAAAATCAGATTTGAAAATTTTGGCGCACCTGGATGTAACTACTTTTAAAGTGGTTTCTACTAGCAGTAGGTAGGTACAGAAGAGCAGGGCGGGATCTACAAATTTATTGTGGGTGCAAAAGTACTTTTTACCGCACCCCCTCCGTATTTTTCACAATTTTATGAGCATTAGTAATTCGAGCCTGCAGGATTTGTCGGCCCTTCCCCCTTCAGACTGCCGCCCGTGGCACATGCACCCGTCCCCTACCCCCCCCCCCCCCATTAACTGGCCGCGCAGGAGAGAACGTTGTCGGATGTTTGCGTGGCAAACATGGGTGACCAGGTGGAAAAGCACCCAGCAAGTAGGCATCACTAGGCTGGAGTGGTGCATTGCTTACGACGAGCCGTGTCCAAGGACGTAGTTGCCGTGTTTCGCCGCGTTGCTGCGCCATGATAGTGCAGCAGCTATAAATAAGAGCTTCGCGTGCGTAGTTGACAACGACCTTCTAGAAATACACCCGGAGGAAGAGGGGGAGCTCTTTTCTGTCACCCTATCCCCGCACCTCTCAAACCGAGCCGCCTGCACCACTTAGCTTATAATTAATTCCATACGCACATATTAAATTAATCTATTGTTACTGTGTCGTTAACGTAGACCTATAAATGTAGAGGAGTTGGAATTAACGGAGGAGAGCTAGATGCTAAATTTTATTTATCGGTATTCTGTTTTAAAATATTTTGGTAAATGTGGCATAGAAGATATTTGTGATGAAATTTAGAGGTCATAATAGTGTTTTATATTCATCTCATATTGGGCTTGTAATCATTTTTTGAAAATTATGCATGCATTATTGGATTATTTTGGTTGTACAACTTTAATTAATGTTATGGCTCGAAAACAAAAATACAATAAATAAAATTATCAAACACTTCCCCTTTAAGACTGATTGGAAGGAACCAAGCAGGAAGGAACCAACCCATGAAGTAATTTATTTTTAGATACTCATATCAAGTTGAAGGAGAAGATACAAAATATCCAATAAAAAGAACTAGTATTACGTAACCATATTTTAAGGTAAATGAGCACGTAGATACCGTTGTTTACACAAGGTTTAGATATACACAGTAAACTTTGACCTTGAATATATCAGATCCATGTAACTGTGGTATCAGATCCATGTAACTGTGGATTGGCTCCCTTCTGTGTAACTCCGACCAGCTGTAATACATTTCCTTCACTAACTTATTCCGCAGACTGTCCTCAAAACAACAGCCCGGGGGACTCTCTAACCGTCTCTCGTCATCACTACCCTCGCCATCCTATCATGGAAAAATATTTTAAAGTTTAGCATACCTATGCTTGAGGACGTGAAGACCCTAACCTACACCAGTTTTAAGGTTTTTATAAGAAATTACCATACAAGTTGGAGGAAAATATGATTACTTATTATCTTATATTATTAAGGGGGTTGCTCAGTTAATACTTGTTTAGGGTTGACGTCGTATAAATAACACACTAAATTAGTTAGGAACTTTATCCGCTATTTGTATTACATAATACAATACAATAACAATTACTGTAGACGCGGAGGGAGGCAAATCGTTAACAATTTATATTTATAATAATTTAAGTTATTTAGTCCTGGTATGTAACTCAGTGCTAAAAGCATCAGTTCAGAATTGTAGATTTCTCGAAGCCAATTTACAAAAATAAAAAACAGCAATCCCAAACAATAGTTTCTGCCATTTTTGTGAGCAAAAATTTTTCTCGAATAATGTATTTCTGAAGAACAACAACCTCTGACGCCGAAATCTCGTACATTTAATAACGGCGCAAGAGATCACGCTTAACAAATGCGTCGTTCTGGGAAAATGTTTGCTCGTAAAGTTGGCGAATATAATTATAAAGGATGTTGTTTTGTAGTTATTCTATATTGAATTTCATAAACGTGTAGATCTCAACTTCAGAAGTTAGCGCTTATTTATCTACCACGCCCTCTTAAGGGCGCGACTACCACAACTTTCATGGTTGCCGAGGCTGATGTTATGTAGCGGTTACGATGAATGCAGCTGGACGCCCTGATGCATCTAGGCTTGGTGACGATATCTATCAGACAGACCTCGTGGGTAGCGTGACACGTCCATTTATTGTGTCGTGTGTGTTAACTAGTTACCTCTCTGGAGCGGGGATTTCACTGCCGCATTAAGCCGTGTATAATGTTATCTTTCCTCGGCCGAGTTTGCTTATTGGAAATATATTACCAACGACGTTCTTGCCAAGGCCTAGCTATCTTTGTGTTTCAACCAGGGGGTACATTATGGTTCATAAAATAGGTTAGTTAAGAAAGTGGGTATGGTAAAATTGTTTACCTTGCATCAGTGGCAGCGTTCCTTGTATTTTAGGAAATATTCAAATGACAACTACACATAAATTTTAAGATGGTATACTAGTTAAACGATTTAGATTGTTGACATAATAAAACATAAAGCGTCTTGTTAGTATGCCTGATCGTTTGGATTTGTCTACCACCACATGTCGGGTGGTGTTTGTGCGGTAATTGTGCATTTTAAAGTTCTATTTACTGTAAACCGTGTTATTTAAAGACGAATTTTTCAGTGTTTGAAAACTTGTATCACCGTATACATACATACATACATACATACATAAATACACACACATGTATATGTATATATAAATATATGCGGAGCATTAAATATGCTTCGGGAAAATGTGTTTTTTTAGTGCTCTGTTGAGAATATCCTAACCAATACCTTCTCCCCAAACTTTCTTGCGCTCATGGCACAGTTTTATATGTGCGAATACATTGATTACTTGCATTTATATAATGCACAGTGTAATTCCAAGGTAATGCATTACTAACATTAAAAACTGCTGAATTGCCTTGCTTTATACTGCATTGTAGGGACAATTCAAACTTGTCTTTAAAATTAATTTATCTGAAAAATATTTTCGTATAAACAATAGGTATTATCAGTATCACCTTATAAATTCTTACGCCGGCTAGTGATGGTGTTTTGTAGACGTTATTTGTTATGTACTTAATAAAGTAGGTAATTCCTTGTACGTGGTTTGCAACTACCTAAAATCGATACGGAGTCCAATACGAACTAGCAAATAATAAACGAGGCTGTTTGGCATTGTTGGCATATTGTGTGATATTTATTTTCACTTAAATAATTTAAAATGGCAACGGTTGGAGTCATATTTCAAGACGGAGTAGACTTCTTGAGCGTAGAGTTGTATGCGTGCAAATTTCAAACTTAGTATCAACAGCTGTCAAAGAGACTAATAACATAGTAGTAGGACCTCACACGAAGAGAGCGTGGGACATTAATGGACGCTAAAAATAACAGTCGAGAAAAAAAAACAATACTAGAAAATAATTCTTGCCAATGTTGTGCAACCATTTAACCGGTGTGAATTTTTTTGTGATCTGCAGTATTTGAATGTTATTTCTGAAATGTACATTTTAATTCGGCGTCAGAGATTACGCTGAAGAAATGCGTAGCAGTGGAAAAAAATTTTCCCGCGCAAAGTTGTCCAAACCTGTTCTCAAGATTGGCCTTGCTTGGTTCCCCAATCAGGCATCATTATGGCCTGAATTTTGCGGTCTGCTTTCGTTAGTTTTCTTCACACGCACGTAGACAGTTTTGTCTAATATATTGGGACCATCTGTTCAGTAGGAAATAATTTAACTTTTATTTATTTTTTCTGTTGAATTGTTTAAATAATTTTCGAAGAAATTATGATTTTATAGATGTAATTACCATGAAAAATGAGTTGCTTCCCTGGTTTGTTTAAGGTTTCGTTCTTTAGTTTAGCAATGGTTTCGAAAAATGTTTTTTAAACGCAAAATAATACATATATCAAAAATTCATTCTGGCAGTTTTAACACTTATATATATCATCGTTTGTATATGAATTTTTCTGTTGCAATACACCAAACAGATTTTTAAATGTTTGCCCCTGAAATAGCACATATTTCGTTGTCAAAATAAACCAAAATGAAGCAAAATAATTTTTTGTTAGAAAACGGTACACTATTTCAAAAAACGCTCTGGCGAAATTGTGTATCGTATGACTGTACACACAGTCTCAAATTTTTTGAAAGCATTTGGTTAAAAAGTATTTTCGTTATTTGCAATTGTTTGAATTAAATGAAAGATCATGGCCTTAATGTGCATGTTTTCGATATCCCAATTAGTAAGATGCGTCGCGTTTTTAAAATTCACTTGGATCAGGGATGTCTAAAATATCCCTTGAGAAAAATCTCTCAAGTGCCGTGACAGTTTGTACACTGTAAACAAAATTTTGTACAAGGAAATCCTTAACCCAGTTGCCAAAGAAACGCCTTGTAAAATTACAACGGCTATCCTAGTAAAAATTACAAAGTATATTTGGTAAAATTACAAGTTACAGTATTTGCAATAAGAGAAATTTTAATTCGAAATGTTTATTTTATTCTGGTCATGAAAGTGAACTTGTCTACTAAGTAAGTGTTGAACAATTAATATTTACCTGGAAATTCTGAGGAGGAAAGAACTGTCTGACTAACTGGCGTTTGTTAGCCGATCACTTTACTCCTAGACCACATTGACTGACATGTCATTTGTTTTTTATTTTTATTTTTATACTAACTGCCCCGGCATGCGTTGCAATGCCCATTAAATTTCTTTGGATACCATGTTTTGCCTTTTTATCCCGTTTTGCACTCTCCCCACCCACACCATTTTTTTTTGTCAGAAACCTTCGCGTGTGCGTGCACAGCTCCCCAAAGTTTTACAGCAGGCGGAACAATGGTCTAAGAACACATTGAAGACGAACAAAACAAAACAATTCATTTTGATATTTTTATATATTCAATGTACAGTTCAGTGACTTAACTTTTTAAAATTTTGTAGCATGTATAGTCTGTACCGCATATGTTTGCCTGATTTTGACATTTCGCTTCTGAGAAAGTTGCTTTTAAACTGCCCTAATTTCCTGAAAAAAAAAAAAAAAAAAAACAGGGTCTGTGCAGTCTTGTTTACTGCAAACTTGTCAAGAGAGAAATGTAATAATCAGAGAAAATTATACTGTATAGAATATGAATATTCCTATTTATTCCAGCAAAAATCATACCAGGTAATGCGATTTGTGTAGTACCATATAATTTGCAACAAATCATTGGTTTTAGTAGAAAACAAAGTTTTCGTAAGTTTTATTTACAAAGATAAAAACATTATTTAAAGTTTGAAACTACGAAGTTTGGTTGTGTTGATGCAGTAACGAAATATGTGAATCATCTCGGACGAGTGTAAATCGCACCACAAGCTACTTGCTTCGTTCTGAGATGTGCCTGATGCATGTCAGCAGCGCTTTCTTGGGAGAACCGGAGGTCAGACCACAGCCTGACTTTTATATATGTCATTTTGCTGCCGCGAACTGTTCGCCGCGTCAGCCGCCTTCTGTTTGAATTTCGTGTCAGTGGCTTGTCAAGATCATATAAAGTGTTACAAATTTTGATAAATAAATACTTTTGTTTGTACCAAATGGCTAGATACATGCAAATTTCGCGTTGTTTTTTTTTTTTGGCGATAGGCTCTATTGGCCTATTTATGCTCACCCAACACACTCCGTGACGTTATTGATTCTGTCTCTTCGTACCTTTGTGTGTCCGCATTACAGGATAGAATGAATTGTAACAGCTGATCTTATATCATTGGTTCAAATAGTCCTTCATGCGCACCACATACTGCCGGTCAACAACAGAAATAAGACGAGTTCACAGTAACTTGCAATCTTGTCTGCTGGAATATAATGTCTCACATTTTGCAGGTTTCTGTTAATGCCGATGCACGATATTTAGAGATGATGGTATATCGCGAAAATGTTTTGTGCCAACATAGTCGTGAAAACACTGTAGTTTCTTGCAATAAGTATGATTGGTAGAGGCCTGAAAAATTCGCGTTTTCTGTTGGCCCCAAGCTATAATTCCAGCAACGGTAAGTTCCTGCCACTTTCGCAATTGTCCCGTGACTTATTTGACACTTCCTGGAAGTTGCTTAGCCAATAGTACAGAAACAACTAAATGCTGGCTGGCCCATATCACTGCGTCATCGAGCAGCCAGTGAGCAGATAATGTCTACTTGAATACACACATGTTCTTGGAGGCTAGCCTACACGTCAGTCAACCCGCGAATTATTCCGGTCTCTAATGATTGGTTGATATACGTCTGACACAACGTAGCTGTCTGCATACCAATAACAGGCATCAACTGTTACAATAGCTGGATTCTTATTGGCTCAGTCAAATAAGGTAACAGCTCCAAGTACAAGCGAAAGCCAGTAAACATCTGGTATAGGTCATTCGGGATAAAGTGAGCACTAAATATTTAACCTTTGAAAAATATCGCTAGCCGTTACTGCATATAATTCAACATTAACCATAGTTGCCTTACTGTTTGTATGGTTGGCATCGAAATTACGCAATATAGTTCCGTGTGTTTTCCTATTTAAACACAACAATACAGAAACAGAACCAACCCAAAGCGACATAACTAAACTTTATATAATTAATAAAACAATTTTTATTAAACTGTATCCATACACACTGCCTACACAATTTATTTTACATGCGTAAACATTAAGGCCGGTATTCCTAAACAAAAAGTTAGGGCCTACATAAGCACTACCATCTCAGGCGCCAGAAAAGCAACGACAGAGACCTTACTCGCTGAGCGTATTCCTAGACGTGTTTGCGCCGTGTCCCAAGATGGTGTCAGGTAAGTCACGGCCGCTCCGCGCCAGACTAGAAACAAATGAAGGCATGATGAACGCTGACGAATTACCATGGCTATAACAAGAACACGTTAAACTTTGTACTTTTTAAACGCATTATTTAGCATTTGAATTTGTTTACAAAATAATTACAGTAACAGAGAGATAAAAATCACGGGTTATAACGGTCACAATTAAAATATTCTATACCTATTTCTTGTTAAAAGTTAAGACAGTAGGTAGAGTAGCCGCGCGATAGCAGTGTTTCCGTTCATATTTTTCTGCTGATGACCTGAAATGTTATATTAGCATATTGTTCGGACACGTGGAATTACATTCAAAACATAATTCGCAATCACTCTTAAAATATAATATATTATTACGCCGCAACTAAATACTAAAAACTAAGGCATTGTCACGGTAACAGTGGCACATAAATTAGGTCTCTCATCACCTCTAACGCACTAAACCGACAAGTTTTTTTTTTTCCTTTTGTCACAGGCTATTACTTAATCATACTTCAAGCAATGGTTCTGCCATTTCATTGAACACATATCTCTAGCAAAGTGAAATTAATGCTTCAGTCGAAACTTTGTTTGTATCCAGTAATTCCATTTTGAAACAGTCTCTAATAACCTGGGTGTCGACGATACGTAAAGCTCACTTACCTTACCTTTTGTTTTTAAATATATGAAATAAAAAGGTGTTTTTGGCAATTTTCGAAGGCTTCAGAATAACACTGATACAGCGCGCGAGCTGTTTTAAAATATGTTGCCTGTCAACTGTCAACGTCTGAAATGTGCTTTTATTTTACAATATGTTGATAGTAAATATATCGCAGATGTTTAGTGGTTTCTAAAGAAACATGTTTTTTTTATGCAAAATGTTTACTAATTACGATTTTTTTGCATGATTAGGGCAATGTGGACAAATTAGAATGCCTATATTAATAATGTTTACACTGCGTTATTGTTATTTTATATGCATCAAAATGAAAAGCGAAGATGCATTACTAAATTTTAATTGAGTATAAAGTGTTGTTATGAGCGTTAAAATTATCCCGGAAAATTAATTGTTTAATTGTGTCATTTTAATATCTAACAAAAACAAAATAAGATAATATCTGCATCTGAACGTGACGACAAATTTTTATCGTTCTAGACACAATATTTTTTATTTTAATGTTAGCAAAAAAAAGTAAAAAATTTCTCACAGAACGTAAAACATTCAAAATAATAATTTTTAATTATATTTTGTATGTTATTTACAGCGAAAACCAATTAGTTTATACTCTATATCAATAGTTGATTATAACATCGTAACGGTCGGATATCGTGTTATTTTAATGTGTTTAAACGATATTTCCTAAAATTAAAGTAATCGCACTACTACTAATAATATTTTGTGTAATATAAAAAAAATTAAAATTCTTCGGATTAGCCGGGATTCGAACCCGAATAATTTGCTTAGCGGTCAAGCGTCTTGCCACCTGAGCTAACTGCGCTGATATCACTATGGTGCAAAATTTTGTTCTAAAGCCTTCATTTAGCAAACTGTCTTCAAAATATTAATTTTCTTATTTTTTAATAGTTTTAAGTTTTTGAAAAGCTTGTAACTTATCACTTAACATTCTCGCCATCGTAAAGTTTTATTTTAAGTACCATTTTCTTGTGTTTGTTGACTCTCGTTTTGTTAAATACAATTTTTGGCAGGCAAGCGTTTATGTACGGTGAACCTGTTTGGACATGACCATCTCCGGATACAGAAAAGAGAGGGTCGTGTCCTATCTCGTAACCGTATTCCTAAACGTTCTAAAGGTAGCGGATAAGTCATGGATTATTATTTGCCGTCCCGTGTGCGGGTATAGTAAAATGAAGGCGGCACTGGGCAGTGATTTTTTATAGAATTTGTAGCAGTGACTTTCAACAGCTATTTAACAAAAATACGTTTATTTTTTACTTTTAAAACGTAATGTATTGCATTTCAAATTGTTTCAAACTAGAATAAATCATAAATACAGTAATATAGATTGAAAATTATGTAATATATCTTTCGAAATTTAAGTATTAAAAATAAAAATACACTCTCTTGTATAAAGTAAAAAAAAGTAAGTTATTTTTTTTTATAAATTACTATCTACGTGGACGTCTTTTGCGCGTTCGAGATCTACAAATGCGGAAGCTGTAAGTTCGAGAAAGCATGCACATCACTCATTACCCTAGCCTCTAGGCGCAAGTAACTAACTGGCGTTCTGTCTTTTCGCCGAAACTCACCTCTACGAGACATAACTGTCATTTTGACGATAAAGGTGAGTTGTATACATCTGC
>PNEQ01017642.1:0-46129 GCA_003012365.1 Medauroidea extradentata | reverse complement strand
GTGTCTTGTCTCGTCAGTTATGTCAGGTCCGGTTTCAGCTGTTACTTCCAGCTCTTGAACCTCATCTTCAAAAAACAACAAATGTTGAAATGGTTCCTCAACAGTCTGTGGAAATCTTTCGTTTGGGGCAGAATTTTCACAATCGGAATCAGTGTCGCAGTCATTGTCCGAATTTGTAAAGTCAGGCACAGCAGTCAGACGCAATAATAAGTCATCATCGATGCTGTTTTCCATTTCAAAACACGAATAAAATCTTATTGTAGAATATAAACAAAACACCCGAATGTCTGAAATTTTATAACCTTATATACCCAATGTTGCCATATGGCAACACAATGTTTTCTCAATGATAATATACAGATATATTAAATTTCACTATATAAATTTTATCTGTACTGTTACTCACATGTATTAAGACGTTATAAATAAATAACACGTAGTGATTAGTCAATTAGAAAAAATAAAAATAATTTTATTTTCCCAACTCGTGTCACTCAAAACAATAAACAAACTCCTAGACCGCCAAATTTTTTTTTCCGTTTGTTATAGCAGTGCTACCAATGTTTGAATGTGTTATTACTATACATAGAGTATATAGTCAGACGTGAACACCGAGAAAATCCATGCTGTCTAAGGATAAATATTTATTCTTTGGTTTGACAATTTGTGTTGCCATATGGCTACACTGGGAATGAAAGGGCACAATGCATTCACAGTTATAATCAGATAGGGTGACTAGACTTTAATATCACATTTTAGTACTTGGAAATTCAACTTGTTTAAACTGGGTAAAGACAAGATTTCTTGCAATGAAATATATACATTTATAAAAAACAGCATTTAATTATAATATTGGCTCAATAGCAACAAATATACAGTTCACCACAACAAAGCCGGTAAATCTTATGGGACCAAGTTATCTCGCAAAATTCCATAATTATGAATACTAGCACATGTGTCGGACTATAGCGTCACAGTACCCATCCTACTATTTTCACATGTTGTGTACACAACTTGTTCTAGTACTCCAAAAACTTCAGAAATAGTGCAATGATAAATTGAACACCATTGCCGCAAAGAGAATCTATGTGGTACAGCTTGTAAAATTTGTATGCTATTATCAATAACTATTTATTTTGCTGTTCATTCGGTCTTATGGTGTATAATTTATGCCAGGCTGATGGATTTAGCCATACATTCCCTTTAATGATCGGAATATATGCAGGATCACAGTAAAAAAATAGGGCCAGTCTGCTTGAACTGCTTTGTTATGACGACAATTCTTGCATCAACTGCAATTTGCGAGAGTTGCCGATTTTCGAAAAGGGTCCAGTAATCTGAACCACGGACTCTTATTACACTTCCACAGATCTGGTTACAAACATATACCACACCTTCAAAATCTTTTACACAGTAGTAGTAAAGGTTATCAAATAGACCATTTGACAGTGCCAATGGATGTGAGTGTATTTTGTCATCAGTTTTACAAAATACAAGCCTTGCTATTCTGCCAGAAGAAGCAAAAATTGAAATATTTTCATAATTTCTACATGCAAAAATTTAAATATTTTCATAAGCTCTACATGATATAAACCTATAATAAAATTTCATCAGTCGGCACTACATATAGAAGATGCTGAATGAACTGTATGACATACACACCACTGTTATAAGTGGCATTCTGATTTTGACGTTCAGTGAAAGTTATTCCTAATCTTCCATACAAAACTTGTCCGTAGTATATGCATTACTGTATTCAAAAATTTTGCGAATACATTGATGGCTTGTTCAGTTCTTTGCATTTTTGATTCGGCAGGACGATGTTTTCGTTTCCGGAAAGGTATATGAAAACGAATATTTTCTTCTCGAAGTTCACAAAGTTTATTTTCCAATTAATGTTTTTACATTCCATGGAATAAAACATTTTCTGACTTTCCTAAGCTGTAATTAATTTAGATCTGTACCAGAGATAAGTTTACCACCTAACAATTCAAAACTCCTTAGCCAGTCTGCTAAAAAATATAGAACATCTGAAGATTTTGTGTCAGACAGTAATATGGCCACACTGGCATCAATAGTGCTGCTCGACAACTATTCTCTGCCAACTAAAGTTTTATAACAATCCCCTTTAAACTGATTACCCTCATAGAACTTAATTGATAATTGCATGTTGTCGAAGAATGACTTAGTGTAAATCAAATATACATAAATAATCATAATTTTTTTAGTGGAAAGTTCAATATTTACCTACAAAGTGCATCCTTTAAAATTATATTATGCCAGAGACTTTTTAAGCAACGTGATCATATACCAAGCACAGCATGTTATCCTGTTCCCCCGAGGCTTACGGCGAATAGGTTCACCCGAGGCTTACGGCGAATAGGTTCATCAAATAAGGCGAGTCAGGTCAGCAAACGAACTGAAAACGTATGACACAAGACACAGTTCGACTACCAAATATTTGTGTATGCAACTGTTATTTAAACAAGTAAATTTTAATGACTAAGATAAAGTTTCGTCAAATTTATTTCAGCTAAATATAAAAAGAAAACTCGAGTTTGCAAATAAAAGTTTTTCTCATATTTTTGCCAATCTTAATGCTTATAAATGTAAGAGAGTCCATAAAACATACAAATTGTAGCTTAGCAGATAGAGCTTGTTTACATTTGAAATAAAATTAGTAATTTTTCTTCAAAACAAATAAAAATATTTAAAAGGAAAGTCTGTGAAACCCTCATATTCTAAGTAAATCGTCTGTCACAGACAAACATATTTTTTCTTTTTGCTCCGAATCATATTTTGTGGAACCATTCTTTGCCTTCTTAACTTCTGTATGCAGCTACCTTTGGCGATGGACCCTGGATCAAAGTACTTCAGGTGACAAAAGCAGCATGCAGATTCTTAAACTCATCCGTGGATTCATAACTGTCTGTATGTTTGTCATCAACACTAGTCATGTCGACAGTATTTTCTTGATGCGAGTCTTCAACGATTTTATCTCGTTTAGCGATGCGGCACTCTTCGCCATTGTATTCTTACTTATCTTTCTGGATTTTATTTCTGCTATACATTCCGGGGAAGTTAATAATTTTCCTTTTGTTTCCATTTTGATCGCATGTTTGTATTTACTTTTCTGGATTAAGCAACAAACCTTGAAAACTTATTTTACCTCCCCTAGTCCTACAAATGCGTGGCGTAGGGCTAGAAAGAAAATTGTATTCGTTCAAAGTTCCTCGGCCAATAGCTGGCATTTTTTTGAGTAGGACATCGGCCTAGGGCTACAGATTGGTCACAGACTCTTCACAATTATAAATAGCTGCAGAATTTTCCATTGACAGCAATTTATTAAGTTCCTCATATAAGTCAAAATATTAATTTATGTCAAATTTGTTAAGACCTTCACAACGAGACAAAGAAATAGCTTCTGGTTTACATAGGATAATATTAGGGTGCCTTTCACGAAATACTTTCAAAATGTCATGTCCTGCCATTACACTTACCTTTGAAAATTTGTTTGGTATTTTATTTGCTTGAACAAACATTACAGCAATCATTCTTACATCTTGACGTGCCAAACAGAAATGAAATGGTAACTCCTGTTCATATTTAATAGTGGTTTGACCTCATTTTTTTTCAATTACACTGTTACTGTATGCAAGCATAATGCTGCCGAAGACATGAAAATGGTGCACAATATGTTTTAGGTTCTGCCTGTTTACTAAGAAATCTGTAATTCACTGTATCCATAGTACTTTTTGTATTCTCTTAACTCCATGTTTTCAATGTTTTCCAAGTTAAATTGCCAATCTGTTAAAAAAAACATCTAGACTCTAAACAACTTACATGTTTACTTTGAATGATGTAGACTGTTCGTGTATTAAGTTGTCCCTTCCATTCCAATCGCTTCCATCTTCGTAGTTGCCACATAATTTTAATTACATGTTTTCCTTCATTCTACATGCCTGTACACTTTTAATGTATGTTACTCGTGAAACATTATGCAAATTAATTCTCTACTCATTGCAGAACTATTCATCTGGTCAAACTTCATACTCAGCAGCATTACCTCCTACCCTTACATAATACTCGCAAAACTTAAAGCTCTTCCATCATTACTTTCTTAAGACATGTATGAACTTCACTTTTTCAAATCGTGAAAGTCTTACATTCTGCACAAGATAAGGTAAATCAAGACACACAATTGTGTGATTAGATACTGCAATTGGGGATGACGAGTATGTAATTTATCTGTAATTATGTGCATCAGGTACCACTTCTTTACTTAAAATTTTCATTTGCTGATAAATGTCGGCCACTGACTTAGCACTGCCTGTTACAACCTCAATAATTTCCGAACACATAGCTGATATAGTTTCTGATTGCCCCAGCAAACTTAAAGGCCCAATTGTAGCTATCCAGGCCTGGCTAGCATTTTTTTACTAGTGCCTGAAAGTTGACAAATATCCACAGGGATTATTGTACTTTTGCAACGGTCCACACTAGTTCCATGTTCACATGAAGCGATATAACATTTTTATTATCTGGTAGCATCTATCTCCAGAAGTGCCATATTTGACAGCAGCAAAGTAACAAATTTATTTCACATTCAGTTGAATCTGTTACATTTTGCACATTGGAATTCTTACAAATGCTATTAGAGTCACTTCTATCCTCCGAGGAAGCCTTTGTATTTCCCATGCGAAACCGCTATGATACATTCATTTGCATGTGCAGTGGCAGCTAGCAGTCAAAAATATTGCAATGTGTGTTAACAGTAGTTTTCAGTTTGAGCCAGTTTAGGTTTATATGTCCATTTTAATTTTAAGAACTGTAAAAAAAACGACTTTTTAATCATGTGCGGTTCGTTAGTATGACAGAGGGGTAAAGTTATGTCATAATCGTGTTAATGTTTTTATTTTAAATCTATTTTGATATTTTTTTAAGGTAACTGTAATACACATTTCTGGATCTTCTTCACAAATATGAAATCGCAGAGGTAAATCATTAACATTTAAATGAATAGTGCAAGTGAAATTGCTAAGGCAAGTTTACACGGTGTGCAAACTTATCCCAACGGGTGTTAGTAAAAGTGCCCCATTGCTGTATTTTAACTATATCTTAAACTACAAAAATGTTTAAATACTTCACTATTGATACAAATACAATTTTTCATAGAGAGATAATTACTCTTTCAAATCCTACAAGTATATTGTCTTATTTATGTACGTTATGGTTCTAAAGATCGACAAAAGTATCAACATAATATTTACTTATGATGAAAACATATGTTGTAGTGGTTCTGGAAATAAGACACTAGCTGCAACGGCTTTGTAGCACTAGACTTGTCTAACTGTTGCAGTGCTCTACTGTGTCATTTTAGAATAAAGGTCGGTGTGTATTCATGCACTCCGTTAAGTGTGCACTAGTCTCCCTTAACTCATTGACAAAAATTTGACTAAATGTAAAGAGTCAAGTGGTCTCGTAACTACTGTTTCAAACCACCCTAAATTATTGATTTTGTAATTCTTTCTTCTGTATATGAACTTATTAATATCTTGAAATAGGTAAATATACACAATCTAACTGTATTTAAATTGGTATTCCAAGCCTCAGTGACAATAGTGAAAATCTCCCATTTGCAACTGTACTTTACGATTGCAGTATGTAGTTCAATGGACCATCAATACATTCGTGAAATAGTTATTGAAATTTGAGGTTGGGGCGAGCGGATAACTTCACAGTCAAAATGAACAGATATGTGGAATGAACACAAACAACTCTTGCAATTTGTGAACTGTAAATTCGTGAAATCTTCACAAAATCCTCTGGGTAGAACACGAAATATAGGCGGAACTAACCTACAGTTTCATTAACGCAGATATGACAAACCTCGGGAAAATTCCTTTCCTGGTCACACTCGCAGGTTCGCAGCTAATTCGAAGTACAGGGTAGTTCTCTTCTACCTTCAAAAGTACTGCACTGATACCTGCTACTACTCTTCAAGAAATATATCAGATGCATAGACCTTTGCCCCGATACTTGTAGTCTGCCCTCTGTCGCAGGTCATGGCACAGTCCACTCGCCTAACCGTCTCAGGCCGCATTCACTCTTCTTCTAACTCTCGTAACTCTCTGCTCGCCACAACGTATGTCGTCAGCACCAACTTCTCACTCGCCTCCCTTGTCTCACAGTCTAAGCACCATACGTTCAATACTCTTCCTTCGGCTCGCACTTTAAAATCGTTCGAAATAAACGTATGACATTTTAACACAATGCATTCACAGTTTAAAATCAGAGACTAGATAGGGTGACTTAGACTTTAATATCACATTTTAGTACTTAGAGATTCAACTTGTTTAAACAAGGTAGTGACAAAATTTCACGCAATGAAATATATAAGTTTATAAAAACAGCATTTATATATAATATTAGCGCAATAGCAACAAATTTAAAGTTTACCGCACCAAATTAAGGTAAATCGTATGAACTCAAGTTATCTCGCAAAATTACATAATTACAAATATTAGTACATGAGGCAAACTTCACAGTACCCATCCTACTGTTTTTACGTGTTGTGCACACAACTTCTTCTGGTACTCCAAAAACTTCAGAAATAGTGCAAGGATAGATTCAATACCATTACCGCAAAGAGGATCTATGTGGTACAGCTTATAAAATTTCATTTTTGAAACAAGCAGGTACCAATGGATATCGCGAACTTTGGATGCCATTATCAATGGCTATTTATTTTGCAGTTCATTCAGGGTTCGTCTGCTTGTACAGCTTTGTTAAGACGACGATTCCTGCTTCAACAGCAAGTTGCGAGAGTTGCTGTTTTTCGAAAAGGGTCCTGTAATCTGAACTCGGACTCTTATTACACTTCCACAGATCTGGTTACAAACATATACCACACCTTCAAAATATTTTACACAGTAGTAGTAAAGGCTATCAAGTAGACCATTTGACAGTGCCAATAGATATGGGTGAATTTTGTCATCAATTTTACAAAATACAAGCCTTGCTATTCTGCCAGGAGAAGCAAAAATTTAAATATTTTCGTAAGCTCTAAACGATATGAACCTAGAATAAAATTTCATTAGTGGGCACAACATTTAGAAGATGCTGAATGAACTGTATGACATACACACCACTGTTATATAAGTGGCATTCTGATTTGGACGTTCAGTCAAAGCTATTTCCTAATCTTCCATACAAAACTTGTCCATAGTATATGCATTACTGTGTTCAAATAATTTGCGAATATGTTTAAGGCTTGTTCAGTTCTTTGCATTTTTGATTCGGCAGGACGATGTTTTCGTTTCCGGAAAGGTATATGAAAATGAATATTTTCTTCTCGAAGTTCACAAAGTTTATTTTCCAATGAATGTTTTTACATTCCACTGAATAAAACATTTTCTGACATTCCTAAGCTGTAATTAATTTAGATCTGCGCCAGAGATAAGTTTACCACCTAACAATTCAAAACTCCTTAGCCAGTCTGCTAAAAAATATGTAACATCTGAAGATTTTGTGTCACAGTAATATGGCCACACAGGCATCAATAGTGATGCTCGACAACAATTCTCTGCCAATCAAAGATTTATAACAATCACATTTAAACAGATTACCCTCATAGAACTGAATTGCTAATTGCATGTTGTCGAAGAATGCAAAAGAGTTAACATGTCCAGGGTCCATTCCTCTGCATACTTTAATATTACTTTTCTTAAAAGCTGGCTCAGAGCGATGGCATTGGTCAAAGAATTCACGAAGTAAGTTTTTTGTTTCTTTGTTTTTTCTCTCTCTCCCACTATCCAGTTGCATCTAAACTGTCTGGGTCGTCTACATCAGAATTTTAATATTGTTTTGTTTGCTGGGAGTCTTCCTTCGGATTTTACTTCTTTTTTTTATTTGGTAAAGCCCTGCGGGATCTCATTATGTAACATTTTATATAAGACCCTCACTCTTCATTTCATTTTCCTTACAAACCCACCTGGTTTTGAATGAGTAAGGTCATTTAATACATTACTCTTTGAAAAAAAAAAATTATTTTTGACGTTCACAATGCACTATCTCTGCAAGCAGATTTGAAGGATCGTAGACAAGAGAGGTTATAATTGCATGTATTTCTCAACAAGTAGCCTTGCCAATTCAGGCATGTAGAAATCGGGTGTGGTACCAGCTGCTGAGGTACTACTATTTTCCAAAACAAAGTTGTATATACCTGCAATAACTCTTTGTAGAAAGGACTGCCCTGATGTAGTTTATCTGTAGGGGCTGAGTTTGCCATTTTCAGAGATTTTTTGTAAATGTTCTATATTCTTTGACACCTCCAGTTTCCATAAAGATGCTTGTCACAACAGAAATAAAAGTTTCAAAAACTTTGTTGTGCTCATCAATTCAATTTTCACATATAAGCATAAAATACCCGTAAATGCTGGTTTTTTTCTCACCAATTGTTTCTTCAATTTTTGAGACATTTAGTGCATAAATGGACTGCAGAATGTGTGAATACTTACAAGTGAAGATAGTCTTCTAACTTGACTATCTTCACTTGTTATACAGGCTACATGTGTTAGCTTCATATAACCTTGGATTTTCATATCATTCCAAGCTAACATTACAGCCATCATCAACACAAAGTTGTAATCTGTTGCAACTTTATTCACCACACCCCATTTCCAAAATTTCTTGACAAATGTTTGCTTGAATTTTAACAGAAAATTTAAAGGCGCACTGCATCATGACGACGAGACAAACTCTAGTAAGGGTACTATAGTTGAAATAACCTTTACTACTCCAGTATAATCTTAAACTACGTACACGTCGTTTTGTAGGTCCTAATAATCGAGCCTGTAACATCTTAGGACAAAGCTTGAATATTGTTTTGATACTGCTTCCACATGTTCAGTTAATAGTTTGAAAACATCAGATCATCAACATAAAGTGAATTTACTGATTCTTTTCTTGAACTTCTAGGAGATATTGTTCTATTGGGTCCTTGTGGAAAGGCTTCACCATGGATTTTTCTTACAAGGGTAGTGTGGTCTGAATCGGGTTACAATGCAATAGAATAACATATTGTAAATCTAACATACATAAATAATTATTTTTTTAGTGAAAAGTTCAATATTTACCTACAATGCGCATTCTTAAAAATAATATAATACGAGAGACTTTTTAAGTAACGAGATCATATACCTAGCACAGCACGTGTCCCTGTTCACCCGAGGATTATGGCGAATAGGTTCACCCGAGGCTTACGGCGAATAGGTTTATCAAGTAAGGCGAGTCAGGTCAGCAACAGTCTGAAAAGTATGACACAAGACACAGTTTGACTACCAAATATTTGTGTATGAAACTGTTATTTGAATAAATAAATTTGTATGACAAAGATGAAGTTTCGACAAATTTATCTTGGCTGAAGATATAAGAAAAATCGAGTTTGCAAATAAAAATTTGTATCATTTTTTTGCTTACCTTAAAGTTTTTTAATGTAAGAGAGTCCATAAAAAATACAATTAATAGCATAGCAGATAGAGCTTGTTTACATTTGAAATAAAATTAGTAATTTTTCTTAAAAACAAATAACAATATTTAAAAGAAAATTCTGTGAAACCCTCATATTCTAAGTAAATCACTATCACAGAGTAACATATTTTTTCTTTTTGCTCCGAATCAAATTTTGTGGAACCATTCCTTGCCTTCTGACTTCTTTATGCAGCTACCTTTGGCCATGGAGCCTGGATCAAAGTAATTCAGGTGACAAAAGCAGAATGCGGAATCTTCAATATCATCCGTGGATTCATAACTGTCGGTATGATTGTCATCAACACTAGTCCCGTGACAGTATTTTCTTGATTCGAGTCTTCAAGACTCTCTCGTTTAGCGATGTGGCACTCTTCCCCAATGTATCCTTATTTATCTTTCTGGATTTTATTTCTGCTATACATTCGGGGGAAATTAATAATTTTGCTTTTGTTTCCATTTTGTTAGTGTTTGTATTTACTTTTCTGGAGTAAGCAACAAATCTTGAATACTGTATTCGTTCAAAGTTTCTCGGCCAACATCTGACATTTTTTGAGTAGGATATCGGCCTAAGGCTACAGATTTCCCCCCAGACTCTTCATAATTATAAATCGCTGCAGAATTTTCCATTGGCTGCAATTTATTAAGTTCCTCTCTATCAAGTCAAACTATTAATTTATGTCGACTTTGTTAAGACCTTCACAACGAGAAAAAGAAATTACTTCTGGTTTGCGTAGGATAATGTTAGGGTGCCTTTCAAGAAATCCTTTCAAAATGTCTCGTCTTGACACTTCACTTTCCTTTGAAAATTTGTTTGGTATTATATTTTCTTGAGCAGACATAAATGCAACCTACCTTACATCATGGCATGTCAAATCAAAACCACATTTCGAGAGTGTAATAGTTCTATTTTTCTAATTTGTAACTCCTGTTCATCTGTAAAAACCTCGAGTATAACTCCACTGAAGACATGAAAATGATACACTATATATTTTAACTGCTTCCTGTTTACTTAGAAATCTTATTCACTGCATCCACAGCACTTTTCAAATTCTCTTCTTTCTATGTTGTCAGTGTTTTCCGCTTGTACTTGCTCATCTGTTAAAGAAAAAAAAACATGTATATTGCTTAATTATGTACATTAGCAATTATGACATTTTCGCATTACGCAAACCGACCCGATTCACCGGACGGACACAAAAAAATTATAAAAGTTAGGTTTGATGCACTGATTGCAGCCAGCGGCGAAATTAAAACAGATTATAAAACAATTCACTTTGAATTTCTTGTTTACATCGTTTTGAGTGCTTGAATTTTCCAATTTATGTCATTTAAATGTGAAATGTTAACTTTGAAAATAAAAAAAAAACTGTTAAAAACAGAGAAATGTAGAGTTCTTACCTC
Organism: Medauroidea extradentata; assembly: GCA_003012365.1. Taxonomy (NCBI): domain Eukaryota; kingdom Metazoa; phylum Arthropoda; class Insecta; order Phasmatodea; family Phasmatidae; genus Medauroidea; species Medauroidea extradentata. Next base: position 35,197 of record PNEQ01017642.1, on the reverse strand, counting down.
ACAAAACTGCGAAGTATGGAACATCGGTATCGTGTGTGGCATGCCAAACGCTTTCACTACATTGTTTTAGAAGACCGTTCCATCGCTAGATAGCAGCACAAGTTTATCCCGGTTCGTTTACTGGCACGAGTGCGAAATACACAAGTGATCCGATTCAGTCCATGTTACCCTACATCCAGACTCTATTAACATCTTGCTTGTTTCCTTTGTGGTACACACTTTCATCAATTCCTTCAATTTTATTGGACCGGAATGATGTAGGCCGTCAGTGTTCAAGTTGTTCCTTCCATTCCAATCGCTTCCAGCTTCGTACTTGCCACTTCGTTCTATCAACTTGTTTTCATTAATTCTTGTGTACTCGTTAAGTTTCAATGTATGTTCCTCGTAAAACATTATGCAAATCAATTCTGTTCTTATAGCAGCGCTCTTCATCTGGACAAACTGCATACTCAACAGCATTACTTCCTACCCTTTCTTAAGACCCGTAAAACCTAAAAGCACATAGTTTTAAGCTCTTCCAACATTACTTTCTTAAGACATAAATGTACTTCACCTTTTTCAGACTGTGAAAGTCTTACATTCTGTATACGATTAGGTAAATCTGGACACACCATTATGCATTTAGATATAGCAATTGGGGAAGACGAATATGTACTTTTCTTTTAGGTACTACTTCTTTACTAAATATTTTCATTTGCTGATAAGTGTCGGCCACTGACTCAGCACTGCTTCTTACACCCTCAATAGTTTCCGATCCCATAGCTGATTCAGTTTCTAGTTCCTCTGGTGGACTTATAGGCCTAATTTTAACTATCCAGGAATGGCTAGCATTTTATTTACACATGTCTGAGAGCTCACAAACACTCACAGGTTTTGTTGTACTGCTGCAAGTGTCTACACTAGTGTGAACACGTTCACATGAAATGATATTACATTTTTCATTATCTGGTAGGAATGGATTACTGCTCTCTCTAGTAGTGCCATTGTTGACAGTTACAGAAAGTATATAGCTTCTTTCACATTCAGTCGAATCTATTATGTTTTGTACATTGGAATTTCTTACATATACTATAGGCTCACTATTATCCTCTAAGGGAGCCATTGCATCTCCTATGCAAAATGGTGATGATACACATACATTTGCACGACTGTTTACAAGATATTCAGTGTTCTCTTCGAAAGTATCTGGAAAAGGAGCAGACGAATCTGCATTTTTGTGATAGGAAGATAGGTTCAAATAATTTGTTGGAATCCCTGTCTTGAACATATTTTCGACACATTCCCGGGACTCTATTGGCTCCTTTCCTAGGAAACAAATAAATTTAACTGTTTTTTAATGGTAACAGAAATGCCAATGTTGGCATACACATAACTCCACAGATGTGAATCCTTAATGCAAGAAGCACTGGCCACATCATCGAGAGACTTAATTTGTTTTGCTATAAAAGCTGTGCTGTCTTCCAAGATATACCAAACATCAGCCATCGCGAAGTGAAAAAAAATCAGACTTTTTATACAGTTTTCTTACGATTAACAATGAAAGCTCGAAAGACATTTAAGTGTCGTTAAATGTTACAGTATTAAGTACAATGGCTGTAAAATTAAAACCCGTTATGCATTAACTTTTGCTTAAAATTTGTTTCGGCGTCGTTACCCCGCGAGTTATATGCTCAAGTTCATCTTGATGTCATTGCACGCCCTGCGAAATTTCAATCGAGAGTGCAGTGATTTATTTTGATTCGGAGGTCCGAATGGAAACTTGAGCTTAGTTGGACCCAGAGTTACAAAGACAATGCTAAATTGTGAATAGGCATGTCTATTTGGTGTACACATGTTACTATATTTGTATAATTGAGGTGGACAGTGGCACACAGACAAATACATGTTTTGTTGATTAGGAGAAGGCTTTTGATAAGGTACATCGTGGGGCTCTGTTATGAAAAGTGGAAAATCTTCTGGAGGATAATTGAGTTGTTAGGTGGATAGGACAGTACTTAAGTGGGAGCCAATTGATACGAGTTGGAGGACACTGTCAGAGGAAGGAAAGGTAGCTCAGGTGTACTGCATAAGTGTCCTGTGTCTCTTCCGTTTAAACTTTGCTAAATCAGTGTTCTATTTGACGTGTACTGTTTTGACTTGTGCAAGTGCCCCACCCTATTTATAACGATTTGACTCCTTTCTATCGGGTTATTTTTGTGGGATTGCTGAGTGTAAAACAATAGAGCAATAAAGGTTTCTAGTAGGTTTTAATAGAGAGCATGAGACTTGGGGTTACCCCTTCAGCAGTTAACTATAACAGAGCTAGTCTTGACTCAGTCGCTATTGAGCCAATAAGGAATAACTCTAGTAACAATAGCACAGAGAGTGCAGCTTCACATAAATAGCAGAGGGAAGGCAGATGTCACTCGCTAAAGATTAAATGTCACATGTTGGAACACAAGAGGGTTTTAGAGAAAAAAAAAAAAAGAAATATGAAGTAAATTTTGTTCAATGGGATGTGAGTATATTTAAGGCAAGGCAAGATACATTACTTGATACAGATTGGACACCTTCTTAGTGCAGTATTTGTAGTACTTGAACTATAATCAGACTTGGATCAGTCCCAATTCGGTGAAAACACAAGTGATGTACCACTGAATATATGGGCTTACACTCAAATAAGAATTAAAATAACTGGCAGGGAACATCTGGCCGTGCGACATGGGCGACACAGACTTAGGTTACTACAAGACATACATTCTAGCTGGTCCAGGTGAGGTTCGTTGAGATGCGACTTTATTTCTTCGGGGTTGATCTACATGTTTGGCTCGGTAGGCGGTGCATCCCAGTGGAGTGTGTGTCACTACGTTTTGCCTAGGTACACCTTCTTGTTGCCACAGTCTATGATCCACTGCTCACTAGTTAGCCAAGGCTGGCCCAGAATCATCACTTCATTCAGCTCTTTGGTCACGAAGAACTGGGTGTCGCTCGTCCTGGCGATTCGTGTAAGTGGAATGTTGATTTCCACTTCTACCAGCAAGTACTCTTGTTGGCGGCCAGCTGGACAGCAAGTGTTGTAATCTTCATGGTGCTTCTAGTTTCAGGAGTCAGGATTTGTGCTTGGATGAGATTGGCCGTGGCAGCTGTGTGCAATGTGGCCAGTATTTCATCTTGGGCTGTTTGCATCCATAAGCGTGGAAGGCAATGTGGTTGGGTGTTGGCCTTCAAGCCAGAGCCCATTTGTTATGGTGTGCCGGGATGGCGGGTCTGGTCTGGTTCCCGGCCACACAGTTTCCCGACTGTTCCCGGCTTCGGTTTCGCTTCTGGTTGGCCCGGTATCGCGCTTGCTGAGCGCGATACATTTCACAGTCCTTGTGAAAGCGTTAGGAAGGACAGAACCAGCAGCGTAGTAGTGCAGGCTATGAAGGCGGCAGCTTCGTCTACTCTTCGATAGGTCTCTGGCTGCTAAGTTTGACTGGTGCGGCATTGCTTGAAGGTTGTCGAGGCGTCGGATGGTCAAATTCGAGGGCTTTGATGCCCTCGATCAACTCTTCTATGGTTGCGGGTTTCGTGTTGCACGTTTTGTGTTGTGCAAAATGTACCTGAAGGCTGGCTGCATCATTTGTAAGACGACTGGTATGCGGGCCTCTTCTTGGCTGTTCGGGTTTACTCTGTTATACATCTGGGCTTTGCGTCGGATGAAGGTCTCTGCCTCTTCACCAGGCTTCTGGGGAACACTTTAAAGGTCTCTGGTGAGTTTGCTGACTACCTCAGCTCCGGAAAATTGTTCAGTGAGTCTGTCTCGAATCTGGGTTCATGAAATCACTTACTCGCTCTATAGGTCCCACCAGGCAGTGGCGCTCCCCTTTAGCCAAGGATGCACATACTGCACCCAGTGCTTCTGTGGCATGCGACTCGTCTTCAGCTCCTCTTCACATTCTTGGGGGAAGGCGTCCGGGCTGTGGGGTTTGGTTGTAAATTGTGGCAGCATTGGTGACCCCATACTTCTTCTGTCTGCAAGAGAACTGGCTCTCTGGCTCCTTGGTATGTGGTCTTCGGCGGCAGCGATCTTGCAGACTCTGCACCGAAATGATAGCCTTTGGAAGTCACGTGGCTGGTCGACCCAACCAAGGCATGAGTAGTGGAAGATTAGGGGGTATGTGATGCACTGCACCTGGTAGTCTCCGATGCCCTGGCATTGTGGGTGCGCGTCTTTCTTTTGACGGGCGCGACAAGCGGCACATCTGTATTCGAGGCTGTCCACAATCTTATGGGTTGTCCTCCGAGACACAAGAGATGGTACTGAATCCAGCAGTGGGCGCATGTGACTCGGTGGGTCTCCTCTTGCTGGCTGTCCTTGGCAGCGCAAAGCTGGGGGTGCGTATTGGTGTGCTCGGCATCGGAGTCCTTGTTGAGGCTGGGATGTCTTGGGCGCCATGGAGTTTAAAGTTGACTCCCAGCTTCTTGGGTTGGTGCCTTCTCAGGGGTGGGTGCGCACGGTATGACCCTCACTTATTCTTGTCGATCTTCACGTGCCACATTGGGCACCACAGAAAAACTTATTGCATTGAATTCAGGTAGTGTAAGTTCGGGGCCTGGTCCTATTTAAGTTCCGGAATAAGTACGGCTGGTTAGAACACTGACTCTATGACGAGGTGTCGTCGTGCAATGGCGGCCGTCTGTCTAAAATTTTCCAAACTATTTACTTCTTCAGGGGTGATATGAATCACTAACTCAGACATTTAGATCACAGAAATGAGGAATCAGTAACTAGATTTCAATGATCTTTGAAAGGACTGTGCAATAGGAGTTCATGACTATATTCAGTTTCTTGGACACACTCCATTGCAAAATTGAATGACTGTCAGTAGATGGGTTATGGGGCTCCGAGCGCAAGTGGGTTGTGGGTGCGGAGGCTCGGATGCGCGACTACCATCTTAGATAACGTCATCTGTGCGCCATCTTGGATTTCATCATCGCAGCCATCTTGTTTCTGGCCGCCATATTGTTTCCGACCACCATCTTGGATTTTAATTTTCTCCTGCTCTCTCATTCCACTCCTAATTTTTCCTGCTCCCTCAGTCCACTCGTAACTTTTCCGTTCCCTCAGTCCACTCGTAACTTTTCCTGCTCCCTCGTCCACTCGTAACTTTTCCTGCTCACTCATTCCACTCGTAACTTTTCGTGCTCACTCATTCCACTCGTTTTTTTTCCTGCTCACTTATTCCACTCCTAACTTTTCCTGCTCACTCATTCCACTCCTAATTTTCCTTCTCTCTCATTCTACCCAAATGTCTGCTGTAGGCAGCCATCTTATGTCTCTTATTTCTGGCCACCATATTTAATTTTTGAATTCCCACCAATTTTCAACAATCATTTGTTTCCATAGGCTGGAGGCTGCCTTGTTTAATTTTTAAATTCCTGCCAATTTTCAATGGTCATTTGTTTCCATAGCCTGGAGGCTGCCATATTTATTTTTTAAATTCCAGCCAATTTTCACCAGTCATTTGTTTAAATGTTCTAGAGGCCGCCATATTTAATTTTTTAAAAATTCCCCCGCCAAAATAATATAGTATTATATTTAGTTCTAGGAATGACCACCAGGGGTTTGAGCCACTCTCTTTGATTTCTTATTTACTCACTTAAATCGACTCCACCAGTATACACATGTGTTTAAGGGCGGTGGGTAATGTACTGTAAGTGGGACTCTGGCCTCTATCACAAATATTTTTTTATGCTTACCTGTAGATTGACAAGTCTTGACAAGTATTATACACAGAGCTGTATCACCACCATCGATCATATTAATTTCATTCTGTAAAACCTTTTATAGTAATGTAATTGTGTTCTGTGTAATCACTGATTAATTGTATAAGGACTGTTGCATCTGATGCTCTTTAAGAAAAATTTATGACAGGCGATTGATGTCTCACAACACACAGAATTTTAAGTTTTAAAAAAATACCTTTTTAAATACTAAAACACTATATACAATAAAACTATATACACCACCACGAAAATATATACACAGTCTATGTACACAAGGGTGCTATATACAGAAGATAACACTATTGATGTTGCCTTTGGTGGATGTGCCACGTCCCACGGAGCCCTAGCTGTTGCACCCCCTGCAACCTGTGCAGCGCCACCAATTTAACGCGAGGCCCGGATATGAAAAATGGCTGAACCAACGCCACGGGACGATCGCCGATGCGTTGGCCGTCTGGAAGTGGGAGTAACGGCGTCCCCGTAGTCCTCCATAAAGGAGCTGCAGTCACCTCACCATTAGATGCATTGAGAAACGGCCGAACGACAGCCACAAGTCGAATATCAATCGTACTGCCCTCCATGGTTTCTAATATTTATCTGTGCAACAGTCCTCAAGAAGGGTAGTACGTAGGTACACACCCCACCCCTCTAGCCAATGTATTGCAAGGCAACCCTACCCTCCCTTCACGTGGTCACAAACAAAGTCACCAAAGATAGGGACGATCGCAGGCGCCGTCAAGTCGCATGCGTAATGCCCGCGAGCCACTACCTGAAGTGACAGCATGACTCATGGTCTGCAGCTGCGAGCGAGAGTCGCGCGTTATCCTGCTTAATGACCTAGGCTATTAGACTGCTGGACAACCCCGCTCCTCGCGAGGGGAGGAATGACGAAACAGCATGCCTTCGATCACCTCGAGTATCAACCTGTTCAATGTTCGTCATCGCAGACTGCCTTCCAGATACACCAGTAGCAGTTCCTACTATTCCTAATAAAAGAACATTTGCTTTTAAATAATAACACAGAAATTCAGTTTTAAAAATATATTTATTTATTCCTTCATACGTAATTCACTTTCTTTATACATAATGTCTGATTGTCGAATCCAACTGTCGTGGATTGCATCGAACCCCAGCCACCGCACAAGAACTTTATTTCCTTTCTTCTTCAAAACCTTTTGGACCAAATACATGTTTGGATAATTGGTAACTTGAATTTCTTCGCCTTCCCTTCCATGTCTTCTAGGTAGTAGGTCTTTGGTTCGTAGTGCCGAATCTTGATCACTTTAAATATTTCAGTGCTCCAGTTTGGTGTGCAACCTTTAGTAAATGTTCCCTTCTCACGCGATATCCTTACATTGTCTCCAACCTTTACTTTAGGATTGTGCAGGTCCAGTTTCTTCTCATTTTTATAAACAGTGTGCAGTAAAGAGTTGTCCTTGACATCCACAGGCTTCATGTTCGTGGTCCTATGTACTTTATTGTTTTAGCTCGAGACCAGATGAGGCAAAATGTCTATCCACTTGTAGCTTCCTTGTGCTGAGAATTTCTTCCACATTTCATCCTTCAAAGTACGATTAAAATGTTTTGCGATACTGGCCTTGAGACCACTTTGGGTTGAATAATGGTTTATTTTATGTTTTGACATCAAGGCTCAGAAATTAAAATAGTAGAATACCTTGCCGAGGTCAGTATGTAGATTCTTGCATGGACCTTTATCATGTAAAACAATATTTATCACATTTGTTACATCCCTGCCACTATTAGTTTTTACAGGCACTGCCCACGCATATTTACTGTAGCAGTCAATAACAGTCAGCATGTACTTGTAGCCTTTATTCTTGTGAGCATAAGGAATCATTTCAACTAAGTCTGCTTGATACAAGTCCTTCAAACCAAACACATGTACTTTATGCCGAGGATAATTTCGCCTTGCAGGCTTGTGTAGCTCCCCAGCAAAGTTTTGACGACTCATTCTATGTATCCGTCTTCACACAATTCTTCAAAAATGCGTGGTATTTCATTTGTATGTGAGTTGTTTCCAGCCTGCTAGAAGCAATTAACAGTCTTAATCTGTGTACAATTTTATTGACGTCATTCCAGTAAACGTATTCTGAAAGTCTCCCATCTTCTATTTTCTTATGTAGGTCTACACCAGATCCTATTGTAGTTCCTACATCAGGGAACAGCTGGGAAATAATGTTGAATTTAGGGTGTGTTTCATCCTTATATTCATTGGTGCTAGAATCGTTATTCTTCAAATAAGCACTCGTAAGTTTCAAAAGGTGTTTATAACATGTGAATAAGTACCAGGATTCTGTTTAAACAGGAATTCGTAGAGTCCAGAAGCTGGCTTGATTACGACAGAGTCTACTTTTACATCATTACTAGGCAAGAATAAAATTTGCTTGTTTCCCAAAAAATATTTTTTATTTTGCTTGTATACTCCATATGTTCTATCCTTGGACTGTGAGTTTGCCAAGTAATCGTGAAGCATTGTGGTTTGTTCCTTTTTCCGTTTCCACTCGGAGAGAGGCAAATCATCTTCATCAACTTCTTGTGCAGGGTTCTTTTGTTTCACTATAGTTTGATGCTCTTCTTCCTTCTTCACTGTTACAGGCGGAGGTGGTTTCGGCTTCAAACGGTACAGTCTATCTGTTATAGGTTTGAAAGCTTCTTCATTAATCATGTCACGTTCCATTCCAGCATGTTGAGCTGTCAAGTACTTTGCGTGAATATTTTTAATCGCGGTGTGTAAGTCACCGACGATGTCAGACATTGTACTACCCACTTATAATGACAAGACAGGGTATTTATATGTTTTTCTTAGGTGGAGGCCTAGAATTCAGCTTGTTATTTTTCCCTTCCAAAACTATGACTGGAGGTGTATAATAAACTGATGTTAGCATGTTTTCAATATTTTTAATTGAATCTTCAAGTTTAGTAATGTGCGTTGTAATCTGGTCCAGGACTTTGTCCGTGCCAAAAGTTTCATTTATTATACTTTCAACTGCATTAAGTTTACTGTCCAGCAAATTCTCCACATCAACAGGAATAGCCCTGAGTTTAACATCCACATAATCATACTTGCAATATCATTACTTGTTCTGTCTAGTACATTTTGTATTAAACTAATAAAATCACCATTAAGTGTGTAAATAAATGCCTTGTTATAGTGAGACAACAGACAAAAGATCCTTGGCCTCGAACGCTCTGCACAGTGGTAGTTTTCCCTTACCTCGCGATAGCCGGAGGGGCAATAAGGCGCGTCCTTGCTTCCTAAACCGTGTTACACGTTCATCATTACGCGTAATTTTCCTGTTGAATTGGTAGCGGAAACTTTAAACAGTACATTTTTGTGCTCCTGTTCACAGTGCTTTTTTGATGCAAACGTACTGAATGCTAACAATATTACATTATATTTAACACCCAGTCATCTCGTTAACATTTGAATTTATGCTGTATTTATATTACATACATAGTAGTACCGAAGTGAAGAATAAAGCCGGAACATAACATTTTCTGCAAAGAGAAAACACATATACATCAAAAAAGGACAGACCCGCAAATAGTCTCACCAGGAACAAAATTTATTATTTTTACTTTAGAATACTTTAAAATACATTAGGCTATTTTTACACACGTCAAGTAATTAACTGGCGTTGAATATTGAGAAAATGTGTTTTGTTTTTTCTAGATTACATCAGAGCTGAATATAGGCGTACCAAAATTTCAGCATTATTCAGATAATAATGTGGAATGGAAAATAAATGTTAAGGCCACAGGCCCATATTTATTCTGTTTTCGGAAGTATTTTTAAATCCTAAACAGGTGCAGATATATCCCCAGATCGCAACGTATAAATGTTGGAAATTATTTGTATTATACCAATTTATTTTCAAAATAAAGTTTATATAATCTTGGGTTATTATCGACTTAAGTAAATTTTCTTTAAGTCGATGATTAGTAAAAACTATAAGGCCTGTTGCTTTAAAAAACTTACGCTGTAAAGAACACACAATTCCGAACACTTCTGCGAAGCGGTTTTGCGATATCTACTCTGTTACAGGGCTTAAAAGAAGAAAAAATTAATTAAAAGTGGCAAAAACAGCATACATAGAAACCAGTGACCTTATTAAATATGAAATGGCTCGAAAATGCCCGCAAAATAATTAATGAGCCTCTGAAATCATTATATGCAATATCTTAAGTACAGAACTTTGGAGCAACAATACTAAAAAATAACACCTCCAGAAATTAAGAAAGAGAATTTACTCACCTATTCTAATTCAGAATCGGTATCATCGCTCGTAACATCATCGTCAGATGAATCTCCAATTCTAATTAATATTTTGTCTATTTCTATGTCCATTATGCCATCGCTCTTCACATAACCCTCTTCAATGTCCTTCACATGTTTGCAACATTCTCTCCACTTGCTAACAGTGTATCTGCTAAACAATTCCTCACACAATTTTTTTTTTGTCTTCCAGAGATGAAGAAATATCATTACTTGTTCTGTCTAGTACATTTTGTATTAAACTAATAAAATCACCATTAAGTGTGTAAATAAATGTCTTGTTATAGTGAGACAACAGACAAAAGATCCTTGGCCTCGAACGCTCTGCACAGTGGTAGTTTTCCCTTACCTCGCGATAGCCGGAGGGGCAATAAGGCGCGTCCTTGCTTCCTAAACCGTGTTACACGTTCATCATTACGCGTAATTTTCCTGTTGAATTGGTAGCGGAAACTTTAAACAGTACATTTTTGTGCTCCTGTTCACAGTGCTTTTTTGATGCAAACGTACTGAATGCTAACAATATTACATTATATTTAACACCCAGTCATCTCGTTAACATTTGAATTTATGCTGTATTTATATTACATACATAGTAGTACCGAAGTGAAGAATAAAGCCGGAACATAAAATTTTCTGCAAAGAGAAAACACGCATACATCGGAAAAGGACAGACCCGCAAATAGTCTCACCAGGAACATTTATTATTATTTTATTTTAGAATACTTTAAAATACATTAGGCTATTTTTACACACGTCAAGTAATTAACTGGCGTTGAATATTGAGAAAATGTGTTTTGTTTTTTCTAGATTACATCAGAGCTGAATATAGGCGTACCAAAATTTCAGCATTATTCAGATAATAATGTGGAATGGAAAATAAATGTTAAGGCCACAGGCCCATATTTATTCTGTTTTCGGAAGTATTTTTAAATCCTAAACAGGTGCAGATATATCCCCAGATCGCAACGTATAAATGTTGGAAATTATTTGTATTATACCAATTTATTTTCAAAATAAAGTTTATATAATCTTGGGTTATTATCGACTTAAGTAAATTTTCTTTAAGTCGATGATTAGTAAAAACTATAAGGCCTGTTGCTTTAAAAAACTTACGCTGTAAAGAACACACAATTCCGAACACTTCTGCGAAGTGGTTTTGCGATATCTACTCTGTTACAGGGCTTAAAAGAAGAAAAAATTAATTAAAAGTGGCAAAAACAGCATACATAGAAACCAGTGACCTTATTAAATATGAAATGGCTCGAAAATGCCCGCAAAATAATTAATGAGCCTCTGAAATCATTATATGCAATATCTTAAGTACAGAACTTTGGAGCAACAATACTAAAAAATAACACCTCCAGAAATTAAGAAAGAGAATTTACTCACCTATTCTAATTCAGAATCGGTATCATCGCTCGTAACATCATCGTCAGATGAATCTCCAATTCTAATTAATATTTTGTCTATTTCTATGTCCATTATGCCATCGCTCTTCACATAACCCTCTTCAATGTCCTTCACATGTTTGCAACATTCTCTCCACTTGCTAACAGTGTATCTGCTAAACAATTCCTCACACAATTTTTTTTTGTCTTCCAGAGATGAAGAAATCTCTTCACGGACTTGTCTTTTAATATCCCCCCATACCAGCTCAATCGGATTTAAATCAGCATGATATGGAGGAAGACGGATGACGTCATGCACAAATGCAGTAAAATAACTGTCTACTTTAAATGTTTTAGGGGTTGGGGCATTTTTTACCAACAGTAACAACTGCGCTTTTGTCATCTGAGGAGAGAACGTAACATTGTTGTTAGTCAGCCAATATTGCATTGCTTGTTTCAGGGAGGATGAAGTAGGTTTTTTATTTAGTTGGACATTGTGGTAACTCGCGTCATCTAACACAACAACGAAGTTTTCCGGTAAATTTTGCACCAATTTTTTTTTCCACCCACCTAGAAAAGTTCTCGTAGTTCATGTCATCATGATAGTCACCTGACTTCTGACTGGATTTGAATACAAGCAAAACATTTGTAACAAAGCCTTCCTTGCCACCTGCATGCACAATAATTAATCGCGGACCTTTCCCAATAGATTCGGTGACACCAATTTCTGTATCTGATTGCCAGCAAGAAGTTACGCTATGTGAAGCATTGACGCAAGTTTCGTCAACATAAACTATTGCCCTACCAGCCTTCCTATATTTGCGTATCTGCTCCAGATATCGGCCCCTCCAAGCTGTTAAATCAGGTGTTTCAATCAATACCTTTTAGATTGACATCTTTTCCACCGAAACCCGAGCTTCTTCAACAATTTCCGTAAATATTTCCTGCTACAGATCAAAACACCGTCTTCTTGTAAAGCCTTCTTAACTTTTTCAAAGTTGGGACAATTTTCCGCACAGTAAAAAATTCGTGAATTTTTCTACGCACAGCACCACACGTAAAATCGTCTATTTCAAAGGACTTCTTGTGTTCTGTTTTCTTTACGGTAGGCATAGAAAATGTCAAACTGGCTTTGCTGTTTACTTTACCCTCACTGTAGCTTCAGAAACTCCCGTTGCGAGACTCATCGCTTCAGCGACATTGTACATCAGTTTTTGAGATTTTTTTTTGTTCCCATAGATACGTTGCTACATTATACACTATCTCACGTGCTTGCCCGCGTAATGGGGTACCCGACTTGATACGTGTTTTAATTCCTGATGTGGAAGCCATAACGAAAGTCGTGAGATCAACTTACCGTGTAACACGGACTCGTGAACACCGGCGTGAAGCGAGACTTGCAGCGAGCAAGTGGTCGCGAGACTAATCGCTTTCCCTTCCACACTGCTTCGTCACGTGACTTATCTCTGACAATTGGAATCTGCACAGGATCTTTCGCTTGTAGTGTCACTATAATAGCATCTCCATCTTCTCTGGAACTTGCAATATTTTAAGTCTTTTTCCTTTGGTACTACATTTCCCATCATCAGTAGGCACCAAACAACTTTCCATTTTACGTTTCAGGCCATTATGGCAGAATTTGAAATTATGTAGTTCATCTCTCACTGACGAAGGCTTATGAACTGATCAAATCCACGCCTGTACCTTTCTTTAAGTAGAGGAAAGTCTGTAGCTATTACAAGGAATCCATGAGGATCACTCCAACAAAAAGCACACACCTCTTTGAATTTATCGAAAGCCATGTCTGTATTAACATGATCAGAGTAAACATGTCTCAAGTTCAAGTCATCCATTCTAAAAATTCCCAACAAATTCGCATTATCTCTCAATAGCTGTTATGGTATACGTGAATAAGTCTGGCAAAGGTAAAAGGAATCTACTGACATAAGTCTTTCCATGCAAAAATATTCCTGGATACACGCCTGTTTCTCACAGGCTACATCGTCGAAAACAATCACAGAGTTTGGTAGACCTTGACTTGGTGGTACCACCGCTTCATTGTCGCTGAATGGAAAATACCTGAGACCATCAATATAACTTAAGATTTTTCCAAGTCGCTGATACTTTGGCTGTTGTAATGATTTTGAGTGTAGGTACACGTTCTCGAACCGGAGACCATTGGGCTCCTCCAACAAGCTTAAGAGCACATACTTCTTACCAGAATTAGATGGCCCTGCAATGACGCAACGGACAGTATTGGGAAGGAGGGGACCATGTCTTGATTCGTGAGAGGTGACTTCATCTTTGGTAGTAATAAGTATGGGCAAACTAACTTCTTGCTTGTCAATATGTATATTACCACCAACAATTTGTGATGCCTGCGGTGCTACATACAGTGCCATTTGCGGAGACTTGTGCGGAGCGCGCTGAGACTTGTGCGGAGCGCGCGGAGACTTGTGCGGAGAGTGTGCGGTGTTAAACACAGCATAAGTAAATGGGTTTTGAGACATTTGCGGAACATGCAGTCTTTTTCGGAACATGTATAGTCTCTTGCGGAACATGCATAGTCTTGTGCGGAGCATGCATAGTCTTGTGCTGAGCATGCATTGTCTTGTGCAGAACACATTGTGGAAAATGTGGAGTAGATTGAGGAGCAAACACAGAATCGTTGTTACAAGTTTGAGTATCTCTTTTCAAAATATCACTCCGAGTAAACTGACGTTGGCAGACTTCACATTGAAATTTCATTCTTGAAATTTTCATTGTGCATGTAGTTGCTTCATGCTGTAACATATTATGCTTGACTGTAAATACTTTACCACAGAAGTGGCAGCGGACATGCATCATTAACAACCGTACTGTTCAAAGTCGTGAATGAAACTGAATAAAAATATATAAACACATACTTAAGTAATTGTAACTTAGTGTATCATAATGCCTCGTAGGAGTAAGATCAAGAGCGTAAGAGGATTAGTGAATACTCTTATAAATAACTTACCCTTCAAAGCACATATTCCTGGGTTCAGATTCTGTGGACCAGGAACTAAGCTGAAAAAAAGGCTTGAGCGTGGTGACGTCGGAGTTAACCAATTGGACGAGGCGTGCAAGGAGCACGACATAGCCTATTCTAATAGTAACAAGCTGGAAGATAGACATGCTGCTGACATTGTCCTTGCAAACAGAGCAAAAAAGATTGCTAAATCCAAGGAATCAAAGTTTGGTGAAAGAGTTGCGGCTTGGGGAGTATCCAAGATAATGAAGACTAAAGTCAAGCGAGGAATGGGTTTGCGAATAAAGGGCAGCCCATCCACTCCTACAAACAGTCTGACAAAAATATGGTTAGTCAGATGAAAAGTAAAAGCCGCAAGAAGAAAGCAAGTAAGAAACAGGGAGGCTTCCTACCTCTACTCCTGCCTGGCCTGGCAGCACTAGGAGGTCTGTTTGGCAGGGTTAGCGGTATTGCTAGAGCAGTGAATACATAGAAAAACCCAGGTAAGCAGTTGGAAGAACTTCAACGCCACAACAAGCAAATGGAAGCTATTGCACTCTAGGATCAAAAAACGGGAAAGGACTTTACCTAAGACCTTGTCCTTGGGTGGAGTATTTAAAAAAAAAAAAAGAACCAGAAAGAGAAGGAAACAGTCCTAAACAGACTACCCAGCAGACCACTAACAAACCTAGATTTAATAAAGTTTGCTAGAAAATTACAAATACCTAATTTCAGGGGTGTGTTCATGAGAGACAAATTACCATCAAAACCAAGACTTAACGAATGTGGAATTATAAATTTAGATTCGGCTAACGGTCGAGGACCTCACTGGGTTAGTTATAAAAAATATGGAAACAATGTTTATTACAACGACAGTTTAGGAAACATTCGTCCGCCCATAGAAGTGCGCAAGTATTTTAAGGGGATGGAACTAAGTTATAATTATTTCAATGAGCAGTTACCTACCCAGTGGAACTGTGGCCATTTATGTCTCAAGTTCTTATTTAGTGATTAATTAATGTTGATACAAGCACAACTTTGTATCAGTCATGTCTGTAACGTTGGTCTTGACGGGCAAGAGCTCAAAGCTGCGCTCCGTGCATTTTCCAGCTCTGGATTTCAAAGTTTCATGGTCAGTGGTGCTAATTGATTTCCAAACTTTTCTCCGTAGCTAATGTAGATAGTTCAAACTGCAAATTTCGCTACGTAAGAAATGACATCACTGAAGAGGTTACTGTGCCTACAGGATCGTATGAGAGCGAAGACATTTGCAGCATACATCAGGGAAGCATTAGGTCCTGATGTAAGTTTTGTGAGGAAATCCAAACACTCTGAAAAGTGAAATTTTATGCTGCGAAGATATTGACTTTACCGAGAAAGATACTCTAGCATCCATGCTGGGTTTCGAACGCAACACGTATGCGAGTGGAAAAGTACACCAGTCAACACTACCTGTAAACATCTTGCCAGTGAATGTTGTAAGAGTAAACTGCAATCTTGTATCAGGCTTATATCTAAATGGTAAACCGAACCATACACTTCACGAGTTTTCAGCGACTATTCCGCCCGGATTCAAACTGGTAGAAGTCCCGAAAAATCTAATTTATGCACCAATCATAGAAAAGTATGTGCAGGAAGTTATTGTTCGTATAGTCGACCAGGATGACAAACTAATTAATTTCAGAAACGAAGAAATTACATTGTGCTTGCACTTGAAGAAAGATGGGCCTGAGTTTTAGAAAAAAAATTATAAAAACAAGTCTCCCCACCAAGCCAAAGGTCAGTTTGTCACAAGCAACCAGTGTGTTAACACGTAAAAATATTGTGTTCTTGAAGAGTATAGGCTACAAAGTCAAGAAAAATGGAAGCAGGAATACTGAATGTGGACGAGCCCGTTAGTTACGAGGATTCCATAACAAAGACTGAATTCCATGCTTATTCGCCTTACCTGCCCGGTCCATACCAGCTGTCGTCCGAGGTTCGAATACCGGTGCAAAACCAGGACATTTATACTTTACTGTGCAACTCATACTTGAAATTAAGAGGTACGTTAATAAAGGCAGGAAATGCCTTACCTGTAACCACCAAGATAATTAGAAATGGAGTACCTCACATGAATAATAAAATTTATTATGAACTGAATGGTGTCGAGATTGATCAGACACGAGATGTAGGTATTACAGCTACTATGAAAAACTACCTGTCTCTAACACACAACCAACTACCCGCAGCCAAAATGGCCGGATGTGGAATCGAACCGAATTATAAACTTCCTGTGTACGAAGGTGGAAGATATGAAATATGTGTACGTCTTTCCTTGTTGCTAGGATTCGCCGAAGATTACAAGCATATTATAGTGAATTCTAAACAAGAGTTGGTCATACTTTTAGCCATTACTCAGACAAATGCTTTACTGGATACTTCAGAATACCCAGAAGTCTCAACACACTCTATACAATGAACAGAGTGGCTGCTGCCACATGTTCAAGTAAAGATGGAAGAGAGAATAAAACTACTCAAGTTTGTCGAGAAAGTAAGGAATATAGATGTAGCTTTCCGCTCGTGGAGCTTGGAAACTTGTCCGGCCCTTACTCAGTCTCAAAACGTTAATTGGAATGTTAAATCATCATTTGCAATGGAAAAACCCCGCTACATAATTCTAGCATTTCAGACCAGAAGACAGAATACCACAAGTGCAGTTCGCTCAAAGTTTGATCACATCAATATAAAGAATGCCAGAGTTTATTTGAACTTTGAAAGTTTTCCATACGTGGACTTGAACACGAATTTCAGTAATGGTTCTTAGGCTCTCATTATCCACGACCGTTTGGCAACATATAATGCAAGGGATGAAGTGGTGAAAATACTAACTTAAGCTCAGTTCGATCTTGGACGTCAACATGTATGCAAGCATTCAGGGCTTCCATTCTCAACTCGGATTTATTCTTAAAAGAGTTTAGCATAGCATGCCATGATGGAAAAGTGACAACACATAGCTTCCTGCCACCATTTCACTGGAAATTGTTGGATAAGAAAAGTAAACGCACCAATAGATGGCTGAAAAAAATTATCACAGACTAAACTGGAAGAGGATTATGAGAAAATTAAAGACTTATTAACTGAAATTATAGGTGATGAAGAAGTTGTCTTTGTTGCTGGGGTAGAGCAGAAAAAATGGCTAAGTATTTATTGTAATGTTAATATTATAGACTTGCAAACTACGTACAGTGTCCGTCGCTTCGCTACTTGAACACAAGTTCGACAAGACTGAACACGGCTGCGATACGTGTGAGCGGGACCTGACCTGTTCACGCCTGAACGTGCTACTGCTACGGCTGTGGTGTTTGGAAACCCCAGTGACGTGAGCTAGAGTGACGTCAGAGTAGATAGTATATAGCAGACCCAGACGGGAGGACCGCACAGTTACTGCTTGGTCAAGATACTGAGTTACTTACAGCACGGTGAACAATGGACTCTAGATTTCGACCAGAATAGTTCCACGACTACATCGATGCGGAAGTTGGATTTCGCTGGGTGCACTACATACCTGTTGATCTTCCAGATCGTCTATAATTCTGCAATGGACTTGAACACTTTCTGTGGGTCAACGACAAAGTCTTGTTCAGTGTGACGCCTATTCTCTTCATGTTTGTAGACTGCCCAGTTTTCCATCTACCTCCAGATAGCCAGCTACCATTCACAACTGAGGAGCTTATTATTCGAGCTAAAGGTGAGATCATCATTTGCCACAACAGTGAGAGTTGTGTCTCCTACAAACTAAGACGTGATGAAAAAGTTATTCGCTGGGTGAAAGGTGCAGTGGTTGGTCCTGCACTGCAATTTTGAAGAATGGGAAAGTTTGTTGGACATCTCCATGCACGCCTCTGATGTGTGAAGTGTATTTGTCATCATAGTAAACTCGTTAATCCATCATCATCATGTACAGGGGCCATGGAACTGAAAGTTTTCTGTTTTCACGTATCAATCAAGAAGTTTACAAGAATCGTAGAAAAATGATAGAAGATCCTATGTACAGTCATATAAACTTTAGTGACAAAGTTCGCAATGACATTTATGAATACTTTAGTCAAGAAGCATGCAATGACATTTTTGAAGTCTCTGAAGACTACAAACTAGTACTACGGCCTGACCCTATCAAGGAGGAAGCTATACCTCGTTCCATGTTCGAGCCCTGGTCAGATAACTATGCCTACGCAGTCACCAGCAAACAGTGTGTAATTTATGAAATTCAATTTGAAAGTGAAGAGGTCAGTAGTGATATTCTAAACAGAACTTATATTGAAATGTATAGAGATGGCAACCATTTCCGTGTAATGTTCAACCCCTTCTCACCACCCACTACAAGACATGTTACAGCTTGTTTTGCATGTAAAGGTGTTAACTGTCCAGTTAATTTATGAAATCATTTTTGCCACTACCATTGACTCTTGACCAAATGAAATCAGGGGTTGTTGTGGATAAATGTGATGGACTGCAACATGACATAAGTGTAACGACATATACACATATGCAATTCCTTACAGCAGGTTGTGCTTCCCACCTGTGCCCTGTGTATAGAGAAAAACTGTTGCAAGATATTAATTTCTCACCAGCTAATTTTATGAAGGGATATTACAAAAGAAAAATGTAAATATATGTTGGTGAAGACAATTATTAATTATCAGTCAAGATGGAGGAGGCAACATGTAACGACGAGTCTGCAAGTGACAATGAAGCAGAAATTTCTGGTAGTTTGTTCTGCTACATCAAGTGTCATTTCAGTCCTATGTGTACAAGAATATGGGACATTATGATAAATTGTACCAGTTTTCTATGTAGAAGATGAGTCGGTTTTTCCCAATACCCCTTCCTTCACCACACCTCCGCGACAAGATGCAGCCCTTCGCTCCTGCTGAGCACTACGATCACGTAAAGCCTGGAGATCAGTGTGTGGAGAATTCCTACTGGGATGGTGAAGGCAACTACCATGAATACACTGAAGAGTGCAACTTGGGCGAACATTGGCTGTATGCACATTTTCCTACGAGTTGGGAACATTGTCAAGAGATGATTGACTGCTGCCCTGAAGGGAAATGAGTTGTGTTCAACATGCGGAACAATACACCGCTTCCTGCCTCCAATGAAGACGTAATAGCTCATGCACTTCTGCAAAAGCAATTAACTATGCAGAGACTGTTGTCGCCAGACCTCTCCGAGACTGAAGCTGCCTCTACTTCCTGTGACGATGCTGCAGATGGTGACCAAATTCTAAGTTACGATGTTGGAGCCCAGACAGCCATGGTAGAACAGGACGTTGTTGGTGATGCTACATTTATGTGTCCTGTTGTAGGAGAGGACTACCTTGCTTCCTTGGTGCGCACACATGTGCGTGCAATACTCAAAGCCATTTTAAAAGTACTTGAAGATTCATGATGTATGTAAATATTTGTTGTGGTAATATGTGGTTAGACTCTTGTATTTGATGGGAAATGCTGGTATGATATATGTATTGCACGGAGAAAAGAAATAAACATGATAAAATGAATTTTCATGATTTTTATTTCCTAGCAATTTGTAATTCCTCCTTCAACATAAACAGAGTGTGTTAGTAAACCAAAATATTGATTTGTGAAAATTATTTATAAACTGTGTCTGAAATCAACAATTACTACTACTTACAAGTTAAAGTACGAAAAAATACAAGTTAAAGTTGTATCGAGTTGTTCAAGACTTGTGTGAGGTAAGAAATTTTCAGCTACAAGGTAACTATGTTCAAACATGTGATGTTATAACAAGCATCTGGAATGTCTCGCAAGTGTGTCACGAGCTATGATTCATTGGCGCAAGCCCTCCTCAGCCCTCATCTCCAGCCCCATCAGAGTGGCGAGGCCAAGAGAAGTATTGCAATACCCGGGTGACTAAAGCAGTGCTATAAGGAGTATGAGGAGGGGAGGAGGCAGAGGAAGAAAAGGGGTTGGAAGAGGAAGGGGATATTTCGAATGCCTGTACAGACCTGCTCTCACCACACAAACCTTACATATGTGGAAGTACTACCCAGGTGGTGTGGACCTGTGCAGACCTGTACTGGGCACATCCACTGCTTGTGATATCACCTTGCTTGCACCACAGGTGTGACTCGCCTCGAGCATTCACGGACCTGTTTAAACCTGAACCTGTAATGACTTTTACTGGTCTGTGCCAGTATAGGGTTTTCCCAGGACTTTTTACTATTCAGCCAATAGCAACACGGGATTCTCAAACATGACCATATATGGAGTGGTCTGTTTTATAACCCCCACCACATCAACCCCCTCTTCAACCACCACCCCATCTCCCACCCCCAACGTGCTGATAAAATGTGCTGTGAGGCCTTGTTTCCTCAGTCTTTGTTCATCGATCGACGATTGTTCATCGAGTTTACTGTTCGCTATACTGTTTTCACCATCATATTGATTTATAGTTACATGTCATTCTTCACTCATTATCATCATACTAACGTTTCGTTTCTCACCTTAATTCATCATACTAACATTTCATTTTCACCTTATTCATAATTTTATTTTCGCATCTTCGATCTTTAGTGTTCGATGTTTGGATTTCCTCCTGGTTCAGCGTCGAGCTGCCATCGCGCGTTCCGCTCCAGTCGAGATATATTTCACATACTTTAGCATCGAGCTGCCATCCCGCGTTCCGCTACAGTGAAGAAGACATCTACTGCACTACTTCAGCCATAGATTCTTCAACATCTGCTGTCGCACGTCCGGACCTTCAGTGCAGGTATTGTGAGCAGAGATTTACTGTTCACTACAATGTTCTGCGCCACGAGCGGAACTGTATGGCCAATGAGTCTAGAGAAGCCCCGCAGATTTGCTACTAGTGCAGGAAGACCATTGCTCGGAAAGATATGTCCATGCACTTGCGTTCCTGCCAAGGAAATATTGTTCAACCTGTTTCATCTCATTGCAAGTTCTGCAATGTTGTGTTTGCTCATGCTCACCATGCTCGCCACCATGAAGGAAGCAGCAAATTCGGGCCGGGCAGTACGACCTGCACATGTACCAAGTGTCAGAAGGAGTTAACGAGGGCAGATGCTCTTTCAAGGCATGCTGCAAAGTGCAACGAGCCTGCTCCGAAGAGAGTTTGCAGGGACTTGTGTCCAGCCAGTAGCTGCCAAACGTCGCCTGGATCAAGCAGGACCATCTACTGTACTATAACCAAGCCCCCCACCTCGTCCATGTATTGTTGCTGGAGCTGGTTCAGCAACAGTGCACGGGTTTGTGGAAGCTGAGACAGCTTTTAGAGGAAACTTACGAACCTTTGTGGCCGAGAACACATCTACCCAGGCCCAAGATATCTGCAGTTACTTGGAAGGGATGCGAGGACAGATAATTGGACAGCTAATTGAGGAGATAAATACACATGGTCCCATAAAATTTAATGTGTGGCTTGAATGTTTATATGGCAAGCCAGAGCCACATGAGGATGAGGAAGAGGAAGATCAGAGGGCATTTAAGACCAAAAATATTCCTCTTTACAATGCTGATGATATTGAGGAAGCTGTTGCAGCCAGCTTGGAGAAGATATTTCAGGAAGAGGAAGACTACATGGGGAAAGGTAGTGGTTGGACTCTGACTGCAGTTAAGCATCTTTAGCTCTGCATCAATAAGTTCGACCCTTTGCATGCCTCCAGCTATATTGACCTGCCATTAGACATCAAGGCTCGAGAAGCCATCATCAACCCAAAGAATGTAGATCTCCAATGCTTCAAGTGGTCACTCCTTGCTCGCTTTGTGGAAGGAAAAGATCCTCAACGAGTGGACCAGCGGTATCTTGACTTGGAATCTAAGTTCAATTTTACAGGGATCGAGTTTCCTACGCCATTGCACCAGATCAAGACCTTTGAGACAAATAATCCAGAAGTAAGTGTCAATGTGTTTACTTTAAATGATGACATGAAAGTTATTCCTGTACAGATCGTGAATGAAGAGAAACAAGAACATTTTGATCTGCTGCTCCTCACAGCTGAATCCAACAGCCACTTCACCTACATCAAAAATGTTTCTCGTCTCATCCGACCTACGGTCACTGCTCATAAAAATGCAATTCATGTGTGTAAGAGGTGTCTTACCTACTACCATGACATACCTCGTGTGACTGGTCTTTCAGGCAAACAGTGTCTCGAAGAGCACAAGAAATATTGCAAGCCACATGCTCCTGTTCGTGTTACAATGCCTCAGTATGAGAAAAAGGGACGGAGGCCTACACTGAAATTTAAGAACTACCAAAATGCAGACAAACTTCCTATTGTCGTGTATGCAGACTTTGAGGCGATGGTACTTCCTGTCCACTACTCAGCCAAACCCTGCTACATCAGATACCTATGCCTACCAGAAGCATGTTCCATATAGTTATGCATTGTATGTACATGTGGATAATGACAATATTCCTGGTGCTAGAACTACATGTCTACCGATGGAGCCCATACTCTACAGGGGAACAGAAGATGAACCTGATGTCTGGAAAAAGTTCATTCAAAATGTGGTTGAAATTGCAAGAAAAGTAAAGGCGATATATGAAGTGAGTGAGCCCATGAAAGCCTTGAGCAATCTTGAGTTGCTCTATCATCTGTCTGCCGAGGAGTGCTGTTACTGCTCTTCCGCCTTCACAAAAAATAATCATAAGGTGTATGATCATTGCCATTTTTCATTCAAGTATCTGGGACTTCATGCAATGAATGTAACATGCTCCGTCGCCGTCCGAAGAACCTTCCGGTATTCTTCCATAACTTGAGTTATGATGAGCACTTTATCGTCAAGGAGCTAGCTTATGATAAAGATATTTTCATAATTCTGCATTCGGAAGAGAAGCTGATTACTTTTTCGAAGCAGACTGGGATCGATTCGCTATCCAGTTCATAGATACTTTTCGTTTCATGTCGTTCAGTCTTGCACAGCTAGCCGAGAACCCATCTGTTAGATGGTTCACCAACACTGCCAAGCTCTACAGATCTGAGGAGATGGAGCTGCTAAGGAGAAAAGGTGTTTTCCCTTATGACTATGTTACATTATGGGGAAAACACGAAGAAACTCAGCTACCCAAGAAGGAAGATTTCTACAACCGACTCACCGATTCTTGCATTTCAGAAACTGATTTTATTCATGCACAGAATGTTTGGTCCAAATTCGGTTGCAAGACATTAGGCAACTACAGTGATGTGTACCTCATGACAGACATTCTTCTCCTGTGCGATGTCTTTGAAGATTTTAGGCGGCTGTGTATTAGTACATATGGACTTGACTGTACTCACTACATTAGTCTTCCTGGTTTCTCTTTCGATGCAATGATGCACATGAGAGGCATTGAACTAGAGCTGCTAGTCGAGTACGATATGTATATGTTTATAGAGTCTGGGACCTGGGGAGGTGTAGCACAATGCATTAACCACCATATTGTAGCAAACAATACCAATGCTCCAGACTCGTATGATGCCTCTAAGCCATCTCAATACATACAATATTTGGATGCCAACAATTTGTATGGTTGGGCGATGTGCTTGCCACTACCTCTGCGGGACTTTGAATGGGTGGACACTGACATTGATTTTATGCAGGTGCCAGAAGAGGGACCATTAGGATACATCATAGAATGTGATGTCAAGTACCCGGCTGAGCTCCACAGAGCACATAAGGACGTGCCTTTTCTTCCTGTGAATCAGTGCCCTCCTGGAAGCAAACAGAAGAAATTGATAACTACTCTGGAAGAAAAGAAGAACTATGTAGTACACTACCGAAATCTCAAGCAGGCAGTCCAGCATGGATTGAAGGTGGTGAAAGTACATAGGGTTCTTCGATTCGAGCAGAGTCCCTGGCTCAAACTTTATATTGAGCTGAACACCGCAAAGCGCCAAGCTGCCAAAAATGCATTCGAGAAGGATTTCATCAAGCTTGCCAATAACTCGGTCTTTGGTAAGTTGATGGAGAATAAGAGAAGAAGGCAACAGATGGAACTTGTATGCCGAGATACACGTGTGAAGAAGCTCATAGCGAAACCATTATTCAAGGATAGAGTAATTTACTCCGAGCTCTTGTCCCTGGTAATGATGGAGAAAGAAGTTATTCGGTTTGACAAGCCGATATACGCAGGTTTTGCAGATTACGATGTGATGAAGGCCCTTTATGGGGATAACATCGAGCTCTCATACATTGATACAGACTCATTCATCTATGCCATCAGGACACAAAATTTCTACCACGACTTAACTGCAGACCCAAACTTCATGTCGGAATTCGACACCAGTTCATACCCTCCTAATCATCCTAGCTACTCGCTCACCAACAAGAAAGTGTTGGGAAAGTTTAAAGATGAGTGTAGAGGAGGAGTCATGACGGAATTCGTAGGCCTGCGAGCAAAACTCTACTGCTACAAGTATGCAGGTAAAGAAGTTAAGAGAGCTATAGGGGTTTCAGAAATATGCAGTGAAGAAAAACATCACATTTTCTGACTGGATCAGCAACAGCAAGAAAAACGGGTATATGTGAATGCTATTCGCTCTCACCACCATTATATATATACCAAGGTCACTAATTAGGTAGGCCTTAGTTGGAGGGACGAAAAGCGGTTCATCTGTGAAGATGGTATTCATACTCTTCCTTATGGTTATGTTGAGTTGTAAATATTGAGAATCGTTGTTTTTTTTATTCTGAATATCATGTATAGCTCTCTATTTTTAAACATATTTTTTGTCTTCTAGATATGTAGGTTATTCTAACTTCAAGATTTTCTCCTATTTATATTGCATTTAATGGGTTCTTGTGATGTATGTTGTGTTGAAATTGTTGGCAGTGTGGAATTCTGGATGATCTGTGTTAGTTTCAAAATAGAAATGCATTATATAAGTTTTTAAACAGAAGTATATTAAAATTTTTCTAATTAGCTACACACAATGTTTCTTCTCTTCTTTTTTAAACAGTAAACAAACTATTAACAACTGCAACATAGAGAAATATATTGAGTGAAAAAATTACTTTCAACATTTTGTTCCTTGGGTTGTGAGTTTCAGCGTTTAATTTTTTTCATTTTCTGTGTTTGTGCTCTGTATATAATGGTTTGTGAGTTTCAGCGTAAACCTGCCTGCACTACTTTAGAACAGTAGAGTTGCCGGTCCCAAGCCCGGGTAAAAGGTGAGGGCAACAACAGGTACCGTATATGAGAGACGCGATGGTTATTCCAGCGCAAAGGCTTCCCAGATTGAAGGCATCTGCAGAAGAGCGATGAGGACCTGTCCAACCACCACCATAATTGTAAATATGTATATAGTGTTTTA
Organism: Medauroidea extradentata; assembly: GCA_003012365.1. Taxonomy (NCBI): domain Eukaryota; kingdom Metazoa; phylum Arthropoda; class Insecta; order Phasmatodea; family Phasmatidae; genus Medauroidea; species Medauroidea extradentata. The sequence goes on along the minus strand of PNEQ01017642.1, from coordinate 9,452 downwards.
GTATTTAAAAAGGTATTTTTTTAAAACTTAAAATTCTGTGTGTTGTGAGACATTATTCGCCTGTCATAAATTTTTCTTAAAGAGCATCAGATGCAACAGTCCTTGTACAATTAATCAGTGATTACATAGAACACAATTACATTACTATAAAAGGTTTTACAGAATGAAATTAATATGTTTGATGGTGATGATACAGCTCTGCGTATAATACTTGTCAAGACTTGTCAATCTAGATGTCTAGAGGTAAGCATAAAAAAATATTTGTGATAGGGGCGAGAGTCCCGCTTATTGTACATTACCCACAGCCCTTAAGCACACGTGTATACTGGTGGAGTCGATTCAAGTGAGTAAATAAGAAATCAAAGATGGCGGCTCAAACCCCTGTTGGTCATTCCTAGAACTAAATATAATAATATATTATTTTCCCGGGGGAATTTTAAACATTAAATATGGCGGCCTCCAGGCTATGTAAAAGAAAGACTAATGAAAATTTGTCGGGAATTTAAAAATTAAATATGGCGGCCTCCAGGCTATGTAAAAGAAAGACTAATGAAAATTTGTCGGGAATTTAAAAATTAAATATGGCAGCCTCCAGGCTATGGAAACAAATAAATGTTGAAAATTGGCAGGAATTTAAAAATTAAATATGGCGGCCAGAATTAAGAGACATAAGATGGCTGCCTCCAGCAGACAATTGGGTAGAATGAGAGAGCACGAAAAATTAGGAGTGGAATGAGGGAGCAGGAAAAATTAGGAGTGGAATGAGGAAGCAGGAAAAGTTACGAGTGGAATGAGGGAGCACAGAAAAATTGGTAGTGGTATGAGGGAGCACAGAAAAATTGGGAGTGGTATGAGAGAGCGGGAGAAAATGAAAATCCAAGATGGCGGTCGGAAACAAGATGGCGGCCAGAAACAAGATGGCCGCCGAAAACAAGATGGCGGACGCACCTCCGAGCCTCCGCACCCACAACCCACTTGCGCTCGGAGCCCCATAACCCATCTATCACTGTCAAAGAAAACTAAACAAATAAAAGAAAACCATAAAATTTGCAGAGTATGCTTAGTCAGCAAGATACATACACAACATTTAATTCCAAGATGGAATTGGATCAAATTAAAACAAGGAACAAACAGATAATAAATGAAATTAATAACAAATAAAATAAAAAACCAAACAACATGCGACACAACGATGAGACGAAACAAACATAGTAGATATCAGACACGAAGAGAAAAATAACAAAAGAACACAACATGTAGACGAGACAAAATGCAACAGATATCAGGCATATACAGACACAAACTACACAATGAAGAGACGAAACAAAACACAGTAGTTTTCCAGAAAGACAGTGTTACGACGTTTCGGGAACTGTAATCTGTTCCCATCATCAGGTAGACACACAGGGTTCAGGAACACGAGTGCGACTGGTGAGGAGACTGGAAAAACCATTGGTATATATAAGGTCGGCCCACTTATCCTGCTCAGCCATAGGGAGACGAGCTGTCTCCTGATTGGTCGTGCAGCATAGATTGGATCTGATTGGTTGTGATGGGTTGAGTGTGTGATTTGTTTTGTGCTGTAAAGTTGTTTCTCTCTTAATCAATGTGATCCATATATTTTTTAATTCGATACTCTGTTGACTGAAAATATTGCTATTGCTAATAATAAAGGCTGATTCTTTGATTTTTCTTTAAATTTTGTCAGTTTCCTGTGTCAGTGATTTGGAGTCTTCCCTAAGAAAATAGCCACAAAATTGATTGCATCAGCCAATTTCTATTAATGCTATGCATGAATATTTGTCGTGTTTCTGGACATGCATATTTCAAATATTAGTTAAATATATATGTAGAACGTAGCAGATAGTTAAATATACTGGTTGTCCCGAAAAAACAATCTTCCTATATTTACACAACAAAAGAAGACGAAAACGTGCTATGCACTTTTCACCTAAACTCAATATTAACGGTGTTATGACCAGTTAAAGATGAACATTTAAAATCGTATTTTCCCAAAATATGGAAAACTACACTACATACTAAAACAATATTGTCAGTATTTCTTAATGCTATGTTGATCTTAAAACTAACAGCACATGGTACATTTAATTAAAACATTAGCATAATACAACACATTTAAAGTTTACCACATCAAAATAAGAAATAATCTTATGTGTCCAAGTTAGCTCGCAAAATCCCATAATTACAAATACTATCATATGTAACAAACTGTGGTGTCGCACTACCTATCCTACTGTTTGCACGTGTTGTGCACACAACTTGTTCTGGTACTCTAAAAACTTAAGAAATAGTAAAAGGATAGATTCATACTCATTGCCGCAAAGATGATCGATGTGATACAGCTTGTAAGTTTTAGTTTTTGCAACAAGCATGCACCATTAGATGTCACGAATGTTGTATGGCATTATCAGCAACTCTTTATTTGGAGTTCATTCAGTTTTATGATGTATAAATTATGCCTGGCAGATGGTTTCTTTACACATACATTTCCTTCAATGATTGGTATGTTTGCGAGATCATGGTAAAAATAGGGCCAGTCAGATGGCAGTGCTTTGTTAAGACGACGATTCTTTCATCAACTGCAATTTGCGATTGTTACCATTTTCGAAAAGCATCCAGTTATTTAAACAATTGACTCTTATTACATTTCCAAAGATCTGGTCATCAACAGATACCGCAATATCAAAATCTTTGACACAGAAGTAGCATGGGTTATCAAATAGACCATATGACATTGCTAACAGATGGGAATATACTCTGTCATCAATATCACAAAGTGAGAGGTTTGCTTTTCTGCCAGAATGAGCAAACCGTGAATTTAATTTCATAAGCTGTACACGATACTAACCTGGATGGAATGTTTCATAAATTCGCACAACATTTAGGAGTTTCTGAATGAAGTATATGACATACACACCACAGTTATAAGTAGCATTCTGATTGGGATGTTCAATAATTCTTCATACAAACCTTTTATGTAGTATATGCGGTACTTCGTTCATGAAATTTGCAAATACCTTGAACGCTTGTTCAGTTCTTGGCATTTTTGAATCAGTAAGCCACTGTTCTCGTTTCCAGATGTCGAAGTCCACTAAAATATTGTCCAATGATTATTTAAACATTCCATGGAATGAAGCATTTTCTGAGTATATAGAGCTGTACTTTATTTATGTCTGCACAAGATATAAGTTTTCCAACGAACAAATCATAACTCCTTAGCAAGTCTGTTAAAATATATGTAATAATTTATGATCTTGTGTCGGGTAGTAGTATGGCCACATAGGCATCAATTGTGATGCTCGACAACCATTCTCTGCAAGTAAAAGTTTTATAACAATCCCCTTTAAACAGATTACCCTCATAGAACTTAATTGATAATTGCATGTTGTCGAAAAATAGTAAACATGTCCAGGGTGTCATTCCTCTGCCTAATTGAATATTACTTTTCTTAAGAACCGCCTCAGAGCGATGGCCTTGGTCAAAGAATTCACGAAGTAAGTTTTTTGTTTCTTTGTTTTTCCTCTCTTCCAATGTCCAGTTGTATCTAAACTGTCTGGGTCGTCTACATCAGAATTTTAATATTGTTTTGTGTGCTGGGGGTCTTCCTTCGGTTTTTACTTCCTTATTTTATATTGGAAAAGGCCTGCGGGATCTCATTATGTAACGTTTTATACAAGACACTCACTGTTCATTTCATTTTCCTTAAAAACCTACCTGGTTTTAAATGAGTAAGGTTATCCAGTACATTACTCTTCGAAAAAACTAATTTCTGAAGTTCGTATTCCTGTATCTCTGCAAGCAGTTTGCAATGATCATAGACAACCATGGTTATAATGGCATGTATTTCTCAACAAGTAGCCTTGCCAATTCAGGCATATAGAAATCGAGTAAAGTACCAGTTGCAGAGCTACTACAATTTTCCAAAACGAAGTTGTATGCCTGCAATAACTCTTTGTAGAATGGACTGCCGTGATGAAGATTATCTGTAGGGGCTGAATCTGCCATTTTTGGAAACATACAGATTCTTTAATTTCAGGAACTTACAAAGAAATTCCTAAAGCAACCTTATCAGAAGTTTTTTAATTGTAACTTTTTACATCAACATTTTCAGAGATTTTTTGTAAGTGTTCTACATTCTTCGGCACTTACTATATAATAAACATGCTTGTCACAACATAAATAAATGTTTCAAAAAATTTGTTGTGCTCATCAATACAATTTACACATATAAGCATAAAATACCCTTTAATGCTCAATTTTTACTCACTCCTTGTTTCTTCAATTTTTGAGACATTTAATGCATAAAATGACTGCAGCATGTGTGAATACTTACAAGTGAAGGTAGTATTCTATCTTCACTATCTTCACTTGTCATGTAGGCTACATATGTTAGCTTCAGATATCCCTGGAATTGCATTTCATTCCGAGCCAACATAACAGCCTTCATCAACGCAAAATTGTAATCTGTCGCAACTTTATTCACCACAGGCAATTTCTAAAATTTCTTGACAAATTTTTCTTGAATTTCAACAGAAAATTTTAAAGGCGCACTGCATCATGACGAGGAGACATACTCTAGTAAAGGTACTATAGTTCCAATAACCTTTACTACTCCAGTATAATCTTAAACTACATACACATCGTTTTGTTGGTCCTAATAATCGGGCCTGTAACATCTTAGGACAAAGCTTGAATATTGTTTTGATACTGCTTCCACATGTTCAGTTAATAGTTTGAAAACATCAGAACATTAACTTAAAGTGAATGTACTAATGCCTTTCTTGAACTTCTAGAAGATATTGTCCTATTAGGTCTTTGTCTTAAGACTTCACCACGGATATTTCTTACAAGGGTGGCGTGATCTGAGTCGGATCACAATGCAAGAGAATTACTTATTGTAAATCTAACATACATCAATAATTTTTTTAGTGGAAATTTCAGTATTTACCTACAATGTGCATCCTTAAAAATAATATAATACGAGAGACTTTTTAAGTAACGAGATCATCAACCAAGCACAGCATGTGACCCTGTTCACTCGACGTTTACGGCGAATAGGTTCATCAAATAAGGCGAGTCAGGTCAGCAAAAGAACTGAAAAAGTATGACACAAAACACAGTTTCACTACCAAATATTTGTGTATGCAACTGTTATTTGAACAAATAAATTTGTATGACAAAGATAAAGTTTCGACAAATTAATTTCAGCTAAAGATAAAAAGAAATCTCGAGTGTGTAAATGAAAGTTTTTCTCATTTTTTGCCAACCTTAACACATATAAATGTAAGGGAGTCCATAAAAAATAATTTTTTTTACTTTTGAAATAAAATTAGTAATTTTTGTTCAAAACAAATAAAAATATTTGAAAGGAAAGTCTGTGAAACCCTCGTATTCTAAGTAAATATTCTATCACGGACTAACATATTTTTTTCTTTCAGTCTGCTCCGAATCAAATTTTGTGGAACCATTCTTTGCCTTCTTGACTTGTGTATGCAGCTTCCTTTGGCGATGAACCCTGGATCAAAGTACTTCAGGTGACAAAAGCAGCATGCGGAATCTTAAACATCATCCTTGGATTCAGAACTGTTTGTATGCTTGTTATCAACCCTAGTCCTGTCGACAGTATTTTCTTGATGCGAGTCTTAAACGATTTTCTCTCGTTTAGTGATGTGGCACTATTTCCTATTGTATTCTTACTTATCTTTCTGGATTTTATTTCTGCTATACATTCGAGAGAAGTTTATACTTTTGCTTTTGTTTCCATTTTGTTCGCGTGTTTGTATTTACTTTTCTAGAGTAAGCAATAAATCTTGAAAATTTAATTTACCTCCCGTAGTCCTACAAGTGATAGTAAGAAGACTGTATTCGTTCAAAGTTTCTCGGCCTATGTATGACATTTTTTTGAGTAGGACATCGGCCTAGGGCTACAGATTAGTCCCAGACTCTTCACAATTATAAATCGCTGCAGAATTTTCCATTGACAGCAATTTATTAAGTTCTTCATATAAGTCAAAATATTAATTTATGTCGACTTTGTTTAGACCTTCACAACGAGAAAAAGAAATAGCTTCTGGTTTACATACGATAATGTTAGGGTGCATTTCAAGAAATACTTTCCAAATGTCATGTTCTGCCATTTCACTTACGTTTGAAAATTTGTTTGGTGTTTTATTTGCTTGAACAAACATTACAACAATCATTCTTACATCTTGACATGTCAAACAGAAAAGAAATGCTAACTCCTGGTCATCTTTAAAAGTTGTTTGACCCCCTTTATTTCAATTAGACTGTTACTCTATGCGAGCATAACGCTGTTGAAGACATGAAAATGGCACACCATATTTTTTAGGTTCTCCTTGTTTATTAAAGAAATCTGTAATTCACTGAATTCATAGTACTTTTCATTTTCTCTTCACTCCATGTTGTCAACGTTTTCCAAGTTAACTTGACCATCTGTTAAAGAAAAAAAGTACCGCTTAGCTGAAATATATTGCTTAGTAACCTATTTATACGTATGACCCTTTTCGCCCTACGAAAACCAACCCGACTCGCCGGACAGACACAAAAAGTTTTAAAGGTTAGGTTGCCTGCACTGTCTGCAGCTAGCAACGAAATGAGAAAAGATTATAAAACATTTCACTTTGTATTACTCGCGTTCATGGTTTGCTGTGCTTGAATTATACAATAGATGTAATTTATTTGTCAAATGAAAACTAAAAATAAAAAAATAAACAACATGGACATTTATATTGCTTACCTGCACAAAATTATGATGAATGGACATTCTATAATGTGTGTGGCATGCTAAACACTGTAGGTACACTATTTTTGTGGAGAGTTTCAATGCTAGATAGCAGTACTAGCCTATCCCACTTCGTTTACTGGCACGAGTGCAAAATACACAAATGACCCGATTCAGCAGTTGACACAAAGAAGACTATTTTACCCTTCATCTACACTCTTAACAACTTACATGTTTTCTTTGAATGATGTAGACAGTTGTGTTAAGTTGTTCCTTCCATTCCAATTACTTCCATATTCTTAGTTGCCACGTCATTTTATCATCATGATTTCCTTCATTCTACGTGCCCGAACACTTGCAATGTATGTTACTCGTGAAACATTATGCAAATCAATTCTGTACTTATTGCAAAACTCTTCATCTGGACAAACTTCATACTCAACAGCATTACTTCCTACCCTTACTTAAAACCCACAAAACTTATGTCATTTTAAGCTCTTCTATCATTACATTCTTAAGACATGTAGAACTTTACTTTTTTTTAAATCGTGAAAGTCTTACATTCTGCAGAAGATAAGGTAAATCAGGACACACCATTGTGTAATTAGATACAACAATTGGGGAAGCGAGTATGTAAAATACCTGCAGTTACGTGTAATATGTAGCACTTGTTTTCTTAATATTTTCATTTGCTGATGAATGTTGCCACTGACTCAGTAATTTCCGAACACATAGCTGATACTGTTTCTGATTTCCCCAGTAAACTTACAGGCCAAATTGTAGCTAACTAGGTCTGGCTAGCTTTTTTTAGTAGTGCCTGAAAGTTGACAAACATCCACAGGTTTTATTGTATTGCTGCAACGGTCCACACTAGTTCCATGTTCACATTAAGCGATGTTACATTTTTCATTATCTCGTACCATCTCTCTCGAGAAGTCCATTGTTGAAGCAGCAAAGGTAAATAATTTATTTCACATTCAGTTGAATCTGTTACTTTTTGCACATTGCAATTCTTACAAATGCTATTAGGCTCACTACTATCCTCCGAGGGAGCCTTTGCATTTCCCATGCGAAACGGCTATGATACATATTCATTTGCACGTGCAGCGGCAGCTAGCCGTCACAAATATTGCATTGTGTGTTAACATTAGTTTTAAGTTTGAGTCAGTTTATTTTTTATGTCCCATTTTAATTTTAAAAGTTAAAAAAATATACTTTTTAACCATGGGCAGTTTGTTTGTATGATAGAGGGGTAAAGTTCTAACATAATCATAGTAATGTTATAATTTGAAATTAATATTTAATATTTTTTAATGGTAACTGTAAATACACATTTCTGGATCTTCTTCTCAAATATGAAATCGCAGAAGTAAGTAATTAATATTTAAATGAATTGTGCAAGTGAAATTGTCAGGGCAAATTTACACAGTGTGTAAACCTACCCTAACGAGTGTGAGTAAAAGTGCCCCATCGCAGTATTTCAACTATTATGTCATACTTCAAAAATGTTTAAATACTCTACCATTAATAAAGTACAATTTTTCGTAGAGAGACAATTGCTCTTTCAAATCCTACAATTATATTTTCTTATTTCTGTACGTTATGGTTCTAAAGATCGACAAAAGTAACGACAAAATATTTACTTAGGTTGAAAACATATGTCGTAATCGTTCTGGAATGAAGACGCTAGCTGCAACAGCATTGCAAATGGTGTTACAAAGTATGCTTGGAAGCAGCACTAGACTTTTCTAACCGTTGCAACGCTCTACTGCGTCCTTTTTGTATAAAGGTCGGTGTGTAAACATGCCCTCCGTGTAAGTGTGCCTCAGCCTCCCGTACTCATTGACAAAAATTTGACTATACATAACGATTCGAATGGTCTCTTATCTACTGTTTCATATCACCCTAAATTATTGATTTTGTAATTCTTTCTTCTGTATATGAACTTGTTAATATCTTTAAATAGGTAAATATACTCAATCTAACTACATTTACATTGGTATTCCAAGCCTTAGTGTGAATACCTAGTGAAAATCTCTCGGGTGCAACTGTATTTCTCGATCGCAATATTTAGTTCAATGAACCATCAAATAATTCGTGAAATAGTTTTTGAAATTTAAAATGTTGCAAGCCGATAACTTCACAGTCAAAAAGAACAGATATATGGTTTGAGCACAAACAACACTTTGCAATTTGTGAACTGTAAATTCGTGAAATCTTCATAAAATCCTCCGAGGAGAATACAAAATATGGGCGGAATTAACCTACAGTTTCATGAACGCAGATACGACATTCCTCGGGAAAATTGAGGGGCTTTTAGCAAAAAGGTAACATGTCCAAAAAGTGAAATTTTCAGGAGAAACAAAAAACATCATGCCATTCTATCTGATTCGTAAATTGGGTTTAAAGTGATTGTAAGAAATAATAATTGTCTTTGCAGTTGTGTACATGAAGTCAAAGTTCAGAAATAAGGAGTGTAGTATTAATAAAAAAATAAGTGTGACAAGTCACGTTTATGCCCGAAAATAAAGTAAGTGTTAGATATGATTGGTTTTATTCCTTTAATGAAGTTATTCTGTTTAGTATTTCTAATTTACTAACAAACAAAAGTATCACTTGTAATACCATATGTTTAAACAACAGTTCCAAGTAAGATCAACTGAATTCAGCTTCAGGCCAATCCATCCTC
>PNEQ01017641.1:0-46127 GCA_003012365.1 Medauroidea extradentata | reverse complement strand
ATATATATATATATATATATATATATATATATATATATATATATATATATATATATATATATATATATATATATATATATATATATATATATATATATATATATATATATATATATATATATATATATATATATATATATATATATATATATATATATATATATATATATATATATATATATATATATATATATATAGATATACAGTATGACGCGGTTTCGGTGGTGGTCTTGGGTGGTGAAGGTCACGTGGGTGAGCCGAAACCTCTTGGTGCGGAAAGTCTGTCGGCGAGGGCGCGATGGCTAGGTGGCGGCGTGCTCCACTCCCAGGATGCACTCCCGAAGCGTCGACTGCCGTCTTCCTCGTCGGACTCTCCCCACCTCGTAAAGGCTATTACAGCGAGGGAAACTAGCGCGGCACTGGACAATGGCGTGGCCGTTGAGTGGTGTGCCTCGTCGAGCGGTGGCGGAGACCTCACTCTGGATCCAATACACCCCTGTCTCAGGATCTCTAACCTCCAGTGCCTTCTGTACTAACTTGGCAAACTCCTGTCGGGCCCTCAACTTCCTACCTGACCTCTTAAGCATAGCCTGACTGTGAAGATGGAATGATACTGCTAGCTGATTGTTGGAGACTGGTATCCCGTAGGGTCGCCTGTCGTGGCATGAAAAGCCTTAAGGCGGCGGTACTATTGTTGGCGCTGGGCAGGCGGACTTGTAGAGGAGCGCTAGAAGTGTGCCTCAACACGTCCCTACGCCTTTTCACCTCTCCCAGTCAAGACAAGACCCGACACCGCTCGGAAAGAGCACAATGTATTCGTGCTACCTCCAGAGGGCGTATGTAGAAAATCTGGAAGGCACGCGGCTTACGCCTCATTTCAGTCGTAGAATGATTAAGACGACCCGATTTCAAACTCCCGTTGCGATCCTATGGGATGCAGGGGTCCCAGGTCTCTGGCAGGTGGATGGGTTTGTCAACAATGGAAAGGTATGGTGAGTGAAGAAAAGAAAGGAATGATGTGCTGCGTTGTTTATTGGCATACGCCAACAATGGAAACTGAAACACTCTGTGCCTAAAAAGCCTGAAGGGTGTGTAGGAAGGAACCGAAGAGCACTAGCTTCCGTGGGGAGAGTCGTTGATGCAGGTGACGACGCCTCGGAAAGCGGTTCTTGGTTGGCGAAGCTGGACAGCTGGCGTAGAAGGCTTTCACGGTCGTGATGGGCGCTTCTGGAAGGGATCCGGCGGTCGCTGGTCTTCCGGGCCTGTAGCTGTAGCTTGCAGTGGCGTTGAGGGTAGAGAAATCTACCGCAGCTGAACCTTTCAGTGTTAGCAGGGGTACTGCTCAGAAAGAGTAGCAAACAGGTCGCTACTCGGATACGAACTGCTCTTTGGCGGGTGGCGTGTCTACAGGCGGCAAAGCGTCTTGTAGGAAAAATACGGTAGATTATCCCTGCCCAGGGTTTTTGGAAACGAAGGATAACTAACGAAGGGTTAGGTAGACTTTATATTAAATATTTGGAGTCAGGTTAGAGTGCACTGACGTGTGCGGGAGAAATAAGGGTAGAAAGGATTAACAATGGGTGGGGGAATATGGAACGGGCAGGATGAGGCGGCGGCTTCACAGCTCAAGATGCTGCTTGCATGCGTCAATTTTTTATACACACACACACACACACACACACACACCGGTAAACAGATTGTGAGAATGAAGATTGCATGTGTTAGATTTTCTATTGCATTTGAATTATTTTGTGTCGAAGAAAGGTTATAAATGACCTTCCAAGGTATCCTTTTTTTCAGTAAGTCCACTCTAATTCTTCTTTATATATATACACCATTACTAGCTCTGTCTGTATTTCAGTACTGCTCTATCGAGGCGGAACTATTTACTTATAGAAATGAAGAAATTTATCTTGGCTTCAGTTCTTATTCCTGATAATTAGTTCATATTCACTTGTAAAAGAAAATATTCCTCCAGTTACTAGTGTACTGGCAAAGAAATGTCTCATAGTACAACAACAATACATTTATCAGTTCAAAAATAATTAAACAAAAATACTGCGTCCAGATTTCACCGCAGCCTACGTTTATGAAACTGGGTACCTTAGCATCCAGAAACACCAATGATCTGCACATGCGAAGGGGAATAAATTTAATAATACGAGGTTTATGTCCGAAATTTTATCAATTCATAGAAGGTTGAGGCCTAAGTGTTACTTGCACGTGTTGAATTCATCACTCCCTATTGACTCATGATCTTGTGGCTGCAGCTCGTTTGCACGACTACTCTCGGCCACTGCATAATTTTTTCTCGTGCTTAGCGATGGTTTGTTTGTTTGACCCTGTGACCACTAGGACTATTCAATGTTTCGACATATCAATTTATCTATATCAAAATTAAAAAATCTAACAGATATATAGATTCTTAAATATTGCTATATCTGTGTCACTATATTAATTAAATCACAGATACAGTGAACCCTCTATAACTCGGACCTCGATGTCCCGGACTTCGGATAACTCGGACACAATTTTTAAAAAATTTTAATAATTTTTAATTATTTATTTCTTGGTTAAAAGACATAATAATCGTTTCTGCTGGATTTAAATTCATCACATTATATTTTAGAACAGTATTAAACTTCATAACATAGTCGTCCATCGCTACTCAGCCTTTAATAATCCCTCAGTAAATATCTGGCAAGTTCTGTGTGGTAAAATGTTACTAGCGAGGCGCGCGAGGCGCGATTAAAGATGCAACGCAGCAGCCGACCTCTCACTTCTTTATCTTTCCTCCCTCTTCGCCCTGCGAGCCAGGCACGCGCGTGAGTCGTAAACATTCCCTTCAGAATTGTGCTTGTGAAGTGACGGTAACTACGGGTTACAATGACATATAAATGGAAAATTATTTTGTTCTGGTATGTGCAATGAATTCAGGGCTGCAAACCAAATTGTTCCGTACATTAAAGAAAAATTAAAAATCATTGCTTCGAATTGCGATGTAGAAAAATTGGTGAGAAGGTTTCACGCCCCTTTACCAACGATGTTTTCAAGAGCCGATGTGGGTGGTGAAAGAACAACACAACATCCATGCCCAAGCCGGACACGATAAGTCACGCTCGCTGGTTGATCATGCTCTGTTGATAACGTAACGGGTTCTGGAGAGTTGTAACGTTTTAAGCGTGAATCGGATTTGTTTATAAACTACTTAACGGGAAATAATAGCGTACATGTAATGGACCGTAAAATGTAAACGTCTTATGCGGGATAATTTTAAACAATTTTCATTGAGTGACGCACGTGAAAGGATTAACAAAATATTTGTTGTCTTAATTTTTCTATGACAAAATCTTTTTCTTTTTTTTTAGAAGAAATGGTCACGTTATGAACGAATAAATATAGAAAACATGTACATTTGTTGTATTAGAAGGTAATTTTTTTGAAAACCCCTTATAATGGCTGCGCCCTATTTTTTGGGCCTAAATTTGGTCAAAAATATGTGGCAATTACGCGAGTAAATACGGTAATTCTGTAGAACATGATTAAAATTTTATTGCTTTATAATATGACAATTTGTGTAAGAATAAAAATGTAAATTATGTGTTCTATGATGCAATTTACATACATAAAATTAAATTTTGAAATGATTAGTGTTAAAATGTGTTCACATAATGTACAGTGACCCAGATGGATTGTTAATTACAGTACCGTTTTTATTCATGTATACGAGGAAAATTATTTTTGTAACTTTGTAGGAGGGTACCGTAACTATCAGGCTAGCAGCTGGCTGCTGCCCCTACACTGTGACATACGGACGTAAGGTATTTTTCAATGTAAACATATTGTGTGAGATGCGTGCTGTCACGTACGGTGTTTGTATTGCTGTTGTGATGAGACTGTACCGGTTGACCTTGACTACTTCCGCTCGCAACCACCCTAGCTTATCTCCAACGATCATTTCTTATCTCTCTCATACGTGCAAACACATTGGCTGTCGCCAGCAGGACGAAAACTTTTATGCGATAGAAAGGTGCCTTGGTGCCAGCTTCTAGCACAGAGATATAAAAAAAAGTATCAGCCATAAGTAGCAGCATAAAAAAAATAAATAAAGATTTGACTGCCCACATTGTTTGACATTCTTTTATAGTCCTCCACGTTAGCGTTAATTTTCCCACTGCATGGCGGCCTTCCCCGTAACTTGATACGATAGTTACGTACAAAACAGTATTTATTGCAGCCTCTTTTGCTTGTAGAAATGATAGCGTACTAATTTCTTCCAGTTTCTTGTGATTAATGACTGATTACCCCACCTCCCCGCGACGCCCCTCGATAACACGGACAAATCGTAACTCGGGCAGCTTCTTCCCCCTTTTAGTCTGAGTTATCGAGGGTTCACTGTATATCAATTTCGATAATATATGTACTGAAAACTATTTCATTATTTAAACATACCAATACCTAACAATATATTGATAACGTAATGATGTTATCGTTAGCGACTTTGGTATTTAAACATACAGAGAACTATCAATATGTTTATAACCATCCGAAACCGAAAATGTAACTGATATATAATTTTGTAAATATTGATATATCGGCATCGCAATGTTACCGGAAGCTCCGGTATACTGATATTTTTCATAAGAGTTGGCAGTGCTATCGAAATATACAGTTACGTTGAAACTATTTGATATTGTTTTTGGACCTATGTTATCGAAATTAAAATAATTATCAATTAGAGCTGTATGATCAGAAACATTATTGGACAGTATCGTTTTTGTATGACAACAATATTATATATGTGTGGTAAATTTTCGCTATTTTTTAAATAGTCGTTGCCAATTACATTTTCACTTATTTTGTCGATGATATGTGATATTGAAGATATGAACGGTATAATTAAAATTATTAATATCTCTGTTGCTGTCTATGTTTACAATTGGTAAACCTTAATTAGTCTCATGCTACTTTAGTCAGATTACATTTTATTTTCTTCTGTTTCAGTTCACATATTAATGTGCATCAATTTACAGGGTTCTCTGAAATTTCGGAGCCAGTAACCACGCTATATTGTTACACAGGGGTGGACTTGGGTCGGGAATAATGGGTGAAGTGGTGAGTAGTTACTTTCCAACCAGTGTAAATGATGTAGAAGGGGGGGGGGGTTAGAGGTTGGTTGGCTTATAGAGGTAACTGAGGTACTAGAAGGGAAAAGGGTTCTTTCTAGCTTAGGCAGGGGTGATAATAGCTGGCATACAAAAAGGAATTACTTTACTTAAGACTATACTACTACCTAGGTTACAGGAGAGGCGGGTAGTTCAGTAAGAGTATAAAAAAAGGGGGCGGTTTCGATCTAGTCAATTTATTAAAGTATTTTGTTATCAAATCAGAAATAAATAAATTACTATAGGTTGTGAACTTGTTTTAGTAATTAAAAACTGTAAAAATAATATGGGAACAATTAAATTTAGACAAAAAATAGTTTAGAAGTGATCCAGTAAGAGTACTATGGGAGGGCACAGATAACGAACGTCAGTAAATAATCAGATATACTATCACGTCAAGAAAAGAAAACCTCGGAAAACTAAACCAGCAGGTAACCCACAAAAAAAATTTCTTTATGATGACATTCAAGGATGATGGCAAAAGAAATGAAACCTTACAAGAGTTTACAACATAATTTCACTTACCCGACACACACAACACAATAAGCCCGTACTCGACTCACGTAGTATCGCCCTACTGACCTGCTTCCCTTCAAGACATGGCTCCCATAGCTCGAACTCCCAGCTTCAAACTTCTTGCCTTCTCACGCTAACTACCATTATAAATACTCTTAAGGAAGAGGCTACACTCTTTCTGGAACAGTCCTGCCCAGAGAAAAAAAAGGAAGAAAGTGAGAGAACGTATTGTACTTAAAACTGTTAGGTTTGTTACATCATCGCACCCTGCTCCCTTCCCCCCGCCATTGCTCGTCAAGTATCGATCCGCCTACAGGCCGGGTCTTCCCTCCAAGTGCCCGCCAAGTAGACTCTCCCACCAAGCTATCTCTTATTTGCTTTCTTGTAGGTGCTCTCAACCTCTACGTCACAGTCACAGCTGTGGCGAGCCTGCATTTATCGCCCTCGGAGGAAAAAAACTGCAGCGAAAAGAGTTGTACAAAAGTGGGTCATTGAGTGTCTAGACGTGGGCAAAGACATAAACAGGGGGAGACGGGAAATTCGTGAAAATCGTCCAGAAATGCCAGACGAGCACTCTCTGAAATCTCCAGATGGTCCCTGGCTAATGACTGCTCGGTAAAGTAAATAGCCCGGACACTGTCCCGTCTACACAGCAAACAAAGTAATGCCAAGAATTTACTAACTACCGCATCAACAGCAAACCCTACATACTTCCTGGTGTGAGCTACCTCTATCTTCCAACTGCTGTAAGGACAGCTAAAATACAGCTGCAAACAACCTACCTTTAAACTGCAGAGTTTAGGCTTAAGTAAAGAGTATTAACAATAAATCAATATTGAAAAATACTTAGATAAACTGTTTTCAATGGGTATCTTAATAAGAAAACGAAAGTATAAAAAAATTGTTTTCCTAAATTTTACAATTGCGACAATGTTAATTAAACCTGCCACATCAGCAGTAAACATGTAAATGCTATAATATATGAATAGCTTATTTCAGAAAGGGGCCTGAGTCACTATTTTGGTGGTTTTGAGTTAGAGACAGATATTTGTTCTCCTAATGTATATGCACCTTTTATTACAGAAAGGAACCCTGTGCCATGTATATTCATTGCACAATAGAGGTTTCTGAAACTGAGAGTATTGCAGAAAAGTACCTCAGTCATTGACTCAGGTACTTTTCTGCAATACACTTTTGGTCACACTGAACCTTCCAACAATAAAATCATTTATGTTGGTCACACTGTTCCAGCCCATTTCCGCTCGCATTTTGTTTTGTTGATGCTTAGTTTACTAAAACGGTTATGGAAGGCAAGTTGGTCTACGTGTTGTGGTCTGCACATTGTAGGGCTAGTGTTTGATTTTATGCAAAATGTATACTTACCCAAGACACCAGTTCAGGAAGTGTACTACTTACGACAGCTAACTGTGAATATTTTTGCTATTTGTAACTTGAAAACTGACCATACACAGTTTTACGTTTACCATCAAGGGGTCACGAGAAAGGGGGCAAATGAAGTAGCCTCGTTCCTAACCGACTACATTAAAACGTATGTTCCGAATAATGTAACAGAACTGCACTTATTCTGTAATAATTGTCCTGGTCAAAACAAAAATCACACTTTCGCCAGGACTTTGCTTGCTTTAACAGACAGTGTGAGATTCAAAACAGTGAAGCACTTCTTCCCTCTGAGGGGACACTCTTTTCTTTCATGTGACAGGAAGTTTAGTGCAATCAAACGTCCAATAAAGCGCTGCAGCAGAATCTATACCATCAAACAGATTTGTGAATTAATTATTGCCATGGACAGTTCTCGAAAGACAATAACCTCATTGAAACTGAACACATTATGAACTATGGCACATAGTGGCCAATGCTCTACAAAAAACAGTGTCTTCAGTGGAAACAGCAGGTCTTTCATACAAAGAGAGAGAACACTTCAGTATCTCTAAATATCACTATTTTGAATATAATTCCGATAAAAAGGGCGTCATGTTGACATCAGAATTCATTCATACACTGAGCTCTGGAGATAATCAGGGTTATTACTACTCTACTTTGCTTTTGTCTAAGGGTAATAACCAAGGTATGAACATGTGCAACATCCCTGCATATCCATTGGGATGTGTACCCATTAAGAAAACCAAGAAGAAAGACGTAAGGAAAGTACTGAGATACGTGCCATGCGAGTTCCAAGACTTTTACGACACAATAATTCAACTACCTGTGGGTGACTAAATGCAAATAATTCTACAAGACATTCAAGGTGCAGATCAATGTTAAGGCTATTGAATTTTATTTTCTATTGCCTATTAAACCATAATATAATTTACAATACAATGTAAATATATTAAAATTCAGATATATTACATAAAGGGACCTTAGTCAGTGGTTTTTAATTTAAATCCTCCTATTAAAAATACTAATAGCTTATATGTGGATGTAATATGTGAAAAAGGTGCATTAGCTTTATGTTTATAACATATTCAAAGATATCTGTCCATAAAAGCAGAATATAGACTTTAGAATGTTTTTTGGGTTTTTCTCAGAACTATTTAAAAGTGACTTAGGTACCTTTCTGAAATAAGCTGTTCATATATATTTGGTTTGAAATTTGAAATTTAAAGTATAAAAAGCTGAAGATAGTAAAAATTTTTGGTGAAAGCAGTACAAGTGAATATCTTTTCACGTGGTTTACTTACGTATTTGTGAATATGTAACTGCTAAGCATAACTTACGTAGTGATGTACAATATTCATCGACTCTCTTCTAGTAACTATATTAGTTGGGAGCAGCAGTTGGTGCAGTGGCTAAAGCACTTTGCTTTCCACAAGGGTAATTTGGGTTTGATTCCTGGCAGGGTCGGTCCCTGGATTTTCGTATATGGGAATCATGTCGGAAATGTCGCTGGTCAATGTTTTTTCTCGGGGATCTCCTGTTTCCCAGGCCTCTTCATTCCGGTGCTGCTCCATCCTTACATCACCCCTTGCCAACGCTCAAGACCTAGATGTTACGTGCAAACCAAAATCTATTCACGATATGAATTAATACGTTTCGTGTTGTTACTTCTTTTAAAATAAAGCAACTATGTTTACCCATTAAGCATTTTTTCTCCGTGAATAATATCAAGTTATATTTCATCACTATTCAGCGTGTGTGGATAATGGACATGTGACACCCATAAGGCACTAATGAAAATTCAGAATGGTATGGTAAGTCAGCCAAATTTTCAAATTTTTAGTGTTTGGAATACTACCCCAGTTAAGTTTATCTGTGATGTAGGCTTTTTTTATTCCCGTCATTTTAGAACCTTGAATAGTATTGCAGGTGTCATCAAATTATGGTAATCGACAAAACCTGGTCACGTGATTGAGATAATCTACTCTACTCTAGCGAGTCAATTTTCATAAGTGCCTATAGTGTATACTGATAACAGATCAGTCTCTTTCCTTAGTCAACAACACGTGCGGTTCAGCAACATACCGTGGGAACGAAGGTCATTTTGTTTTCTCAGATTCTGGAAACTTCTCTCTTGCTACACCTGAGCTAGGCCATTATATCATGCCATCTCTATTGCTAGTGTCACTGTGTCGAGTCGGGTGGTTAATTATTTCTGTAAAGAATAATATGGAGCAACCAAAAAAAAAAAGGAATGAAAGTTACGAGGTTTAGCATGGGAATGTTTTTATATCTAAGAAAGTAAAGCCATAGCGAAATGCAAATTGTGTGAAAATAATAATAATCTATGTCCGATTTAACCATATTTATAGTTAATTTTGAAGTAAAATTATGTAACTTATTGTCAACTAAAACCATTACGTATAGTGTGCGGTCCTACATGCTAGTCGACCCTGCCGAGAATCAAAACCATACATCTTTATGGGAGGCGAATGGTTCGTTTGACTTTTTTTTTTTATGTTAGGTGCAGAGGCGAGGCGGTAGTTTCCGCATCACTACTGCACCAAACATTCGCAAGAAATTTTTGAGACCATTTGGACAAACACAAATTCACACGCAGTCATACCTGGGAACTGAACCCAGAACCCCTTGTACCAAAGTCAGCCACTCAACCACCTGAGCTACGGTGGATCGGCACAATTCGGCCACCGCGACCCCTTATTTAAATAAATGCTGAATCGCACAAGTTACAGATGATGACAATTGAAGTGGAGCATAGAGTATTGAAATACTTAGCAGATTACATTCAAAAATTCACGTTTCGGTTTTCTCCAAGTTTGGCCTCGATCGGTTTAAACTGATGCCCTTCAAAAATTGTGTCAGTGATAAATTTGCAACAAAGAGTTCAAATTCTGGGAAATCTATTCCGGAATAGATTCACTTGGTAAACAGCCATTTGACTTCGAGTATAAATGGGATTTCGAAGTCTTCATTCTGCAATAATAAACAAGCATATTTTTCCAGTGTTACATGATGCCTTATTTTGGCTTAGAATTATTATCAACAATCAATGAAGGGGAAAAGATCTTCCACACTTGCGTTTATTTATATACTTTATGCCATCTGTGCCATCACTGCGTTGCAAATGTTTACGAGATTGTGTATATTCTTCATCTGGAATACATTTACTGGGTGTTGAATATGCAATGCATTAAAATTGGAACGCTCATTTGCTTGTCTTTAGAAAAGTTATTCTGAAATTAGAGTGTGTGTCTTAACCTGCAAGTTTGGTACTATCAATATTTATTAAAATTTTTTAACAATACTATATTGAGATAATGCACATATTAGGTTAATTATAGATTTTATTAATTTAAAAAAATTCAATATTCATAAATACCATAGATAATCTGTATGGAAAAGTTACTGAAAAACTAAAATTTAAAAGTTCATAAGAAATTGATGTTATCGGCATGTTAATATACCAAAAAGTTTCTATATTATTGATATACCAAAAAGTTACTATATTATCAATGTACCAAAAAGTTACTATATTATCGATGTGCTGAAAAGTTATGATATTATTGAATATATACAATTAATTGATGAAGTAAATATTAAGAATCACCACTACTCATTGCGTACCGGCCAAACTATTGGTTTTACAGGTAAAGTTTATTGATAAAAAATGTTTCTGCAATGGTGAAAAGTAGTCATACGTAAAGAAAATTGTAATTTACTTACAGTACTTCAAAATTTGCTGTTTTTCGTATAAATTCTGTCCAACTCTCCTGTTTCACATGTTCGCCGTGATGTCTGTTGATGTGCTACTATCGCCCCTAGCATTATCTATTGAAATTGGGGTTAAAACATTACTCAACTGTTCATTAGTCTTGCAGACCCAGTATTAAAGAAAGTGCCTTGCTGCTAACATGCGTTTTCACAGCGATATGTGTGTGTCTTAAGGGAAAATTTGATGGTGTGTAGTGCAAATAACCGTTACAAGAAATAATGCTTCATGGAGTGGTAGTGGTGTATTTAGAGTGTGTTTTATGGACGGTTTAAAATTTGCAGATCACGTGGATAATAGGTATTACTTAGATTTCACTGATTTGAGACACAGCAACGAATACGTTTAGCATACAATTTGTGTTGAGAAATATTGACCAAGGTACAGTGACGAAAGAGGAACGAATGCATAAGTTACTGATTGGTGTAGAATGTGTATCCGCGATAGAGTTGAGTAAGTACGTATCTTTTATTGCAGAAATGTATGTTGATTAGTGTACGTTATTAAATTTGTCCGGCTTCTATTGCCATTAAAATTTGGTAAATGCGTTTTAGAATGGGCATTTAAGACGTGTTACATTGGTTCAACATGCATACGTGAATTTATTGCATGTGTACTAGTACATTAGAACAAATGCTAATAATGTGAATTTACTTCAGTAAGTATTTTCAATACCTTTAATTGGTGCTAGAATGAGTTTAAACTGTGTGTGTTATTGTGTATAAAATACTTTTTGTATGCTTATTAGTAATATTTTGCATATGTGAACTCCACGATTTCCAAGATCTTTACATCCGTTTACCACTATAGATTTTTTATAATTCAGGTTTATTTATTTGCTAGCAATTATTTATGTCAATGATACTTCACTGAAATTAATAGTGAATAGTACACTTCTGGTATTTATTATTAACAATTTTTGTATTTTTACCGCACAATTTCCCTTATCGCTATAGCCTAGCTCTCCTCACTATTGAGTTTTTATAAAGTAGACTATTTCTATACTCTTGTATGTTTTTTCTTATTATATCCACATAAAATTAATCGTAAATAATGAATTTCACCTGTTTACTGTCCAAAAACCATTCGTTTTTGAGTTATTAACACTTTGAAGTCCAACTGTAATATTAATGTTTTGGCATGAAAACCCAGCCATTTTTAGCTATTTTGATCAAAATTAACAGTTTATTTTTAAGTGATTCTTTAATATTTTGACAAATCGTAAAACTTTGAGGCTTTATTTTGCTTTTTAAAAAATGCAAAGGTTATCCATACATGTAAAAAAAAAAGTTTTGGAATTTTCAAATAAATCATTTCTGTATATTTTAAATTTCTCCAACAGACCTATTTATAATTAAGAAAAACTATTCATATCAATTTAATTAAATTTTTTTCTTTATTTGATATCAGACACTGTTTGATACAGTAACAAAATGAAGTAAATAAAGGTTTACCTTATTTTGATCATAAAAGTACTTATGTACACTGTAAATATAATTGTTTACTTTGTACAAATATTTTTTTCACAAAAAAATATTTTGAAATAAATGAAATTGCATTGTTTAGTGCCTGAACGTTTATAAATACTGTCCGATTTTAGTTAAAATACACACAAACTATATTTTACATGAAAATATTTACACCATAAAAATATCTGTCTACAAATAAAAAAATACTCCCAGACTTATACATCTAAAATTTAGAATCACATCAATTATTGTCAAGAAGACAACAAACACTGATTGAGTACAGCAAAATTCAGAATCAATAAAACAAATTTACATGTATATTTACCCTGTAAAAATTTACATGTAAATATTTACACTGTAAAAATTTACATGTAAATTACATACACAGTTTACACAGTCAAAAATCGTCGTGGAACGTATATTTACTCAATAAATCAAATCACATCTGTATTTCCTGGATGATAAAAACAATATAGATATAAAAAAAAACAAAAAAATATTCACATGAAGAGATCACACTGTAAAAAATGTTTTTACACGAGTCAAAAATACTGTAAGCAATTGTAAAAACATAATTGGAAATCATGTCAATTATCATCTAGAGGATAGAACACACAGCTTGAGTATAGAAAAAATCACAATCAATGAAACTAATTTACATGTAAATATTTACACTGCAAAAATTTTCATATAAATTACAAACACTGTTTACACAGTCAATGAATAATTGTGGAACAAATATTTACTCAATAAAATAAATCACATCAATGTTTCCTGAACGATAACAACACTGAAGATAGTAAAAACACAAAAAAAGTGTTTTACACTGAAAAAAAATGTTTTTACATAAGTCAAAAATATCCCCAGACCATTGTAAAACCATAATTTGAAATCACGTCAATTATTATCTAGAGGATCACTCTGCTTGAGTACAGAAAAAAATCTCAAATTAATAAAACTAATTTACATGTAAATATTTACACTGTAAACATTTTCATATAAATTACAAACACTGTTTACACAGGTAAGTAATGATTGTGGAACCAACATCTACTCAATAAATGAAATCACATCAATATTTCCCAGAGCGTAACATCACTGAAGATAGTAAAAACACAAAATATTATTCAGATGAACAGTTTACACTGTAAAAATATGTTTTACATAAGTCAAAAATACCCCAGGCAATAATAAATTATAATTTGCAATCACATAAATTATTATCTAGAGGATAACAAACACTGTGTGAGTATACAAAAATTTACAGTCAACAAAACTAACATACATATTTTTACACTGAAAAAATGTAATATTACGTAGCCCACAAATATTGTGGATGAAACATTTATTCAATAAATGACATCACATCAGTCATCGCCGAGAGAGCAACGAACGTTAGTTGAATTTAATAAATAGCACACCAAATCAAATTTCTTTACATGGTGATCTTTACACTGTAAACATCTATTTAGTTGCCAAAATAATTCTGAACTATAATATTCTCAATATATGAAATCATTTAGTTACTGGCTGGAAGGTTCCCACACTTTCTAAGTATTGTGACACACCACATGTCATGTTTTACATCTGAAAATGGTACACTATAATAAACCTGTATTCAAATGACCTAAAATACTCTAGCACCAATGGTGGGTCAGTAAATGTAATTACACCAGGATAACAGCACAAAGAGACTCAAAATCTTTATGAACCTACAAATATTGCACAAAAATATATTCAATGTAAATGAACCTTATGGTTTTATAAAGTCTAAATCATTATATCTGTAACCTAAAAAAACCTGCACTGAAATTACATCCATTCCTAAACATAATGGCATGATTTAGTGTGCAAACAGTACCAACCTCCGAATAAGATTGTTACATGAAAATGTGCAATACAATTTTTACAATGGAAAGTACTTATATACATGACAAAATGCACTGTAGTATCATTGTTACTGCATTATATGCACGCACATAAAACACTCATACAAGAAATCCTAGTAAAACATATAACATTATTCAACATCCCTTCTCAAACCACCTGAAAGCAACACATTCAAGAAGTCAATTTATTCATTTGACATAATTGCTCTTGGTGTGGTAAAGCCTAAAGCAATTCGGAATACACTATGCCACCTGACATTCAGAACACCACCAGCATGTTTCTCGTCTTGTTGCTTTTCCATTTGCCTTTCTCTGAACACACTTTGCAGATTCGTGTTGGCTGAGATTTTTTTTCTGTCTGTGGAATTTTGTCAGGAAAGTGCCTTCCTGTAAGTCTGTAGGTATTCGAAGGACTGGCCGAAGAGTTTTCGTTTTCTTCTCCACCTTTTTCGACCAATTCTTCTCCCAAATCTTGCGTGAATGTTGAAAGATGGCAGCGTTTTTTGTCGTCATCACTTCGGGTCTCCTTATATAAAATGAAAGCGTTTATAATAGACATTACCAAGAGGTGGAAAAAAAATTTTTTCCACCACTTTAGCTGTTTACGTTTGAATGGGTAGTTTGCTATTAGCTGATCATTTCTGTCTACACCCGTTTTGTAAATATTGTAGTCCAGTATGGCGTCAGGTTTTGTTTTGGTCTGTGGTCCTTGCTTTGTTAGAACTACTTTCTCAGTGCATGTTGCTTGATGAGCTGTGGATAAAACTAAAACATCTCTGGTGTCTTTCCATTTTATACAAAGCAAATGATTTCTTCTCATATAAACCATTTCTTGTTTCTTTATTTTTTTTTACAATGGTATGCTTTGGGAGTTCTTTTCTATTTGGTATGCACGTACCTACTGCTTTAGTTTTTCGCTGCCAGAGATAGTCAAATACAACAGGCGAACTATAGTATCTATCCATATACACAGTATAGCCCTTGTCCAAGTAATCAGCTAAAAGTCTTTTCAGAAGTTCAAGAACACTATTATCTTCAAGACCTTTCCCAGTGTAGACCTCCATTGTTAACACGTAGCCTGTACACGAATCACAAACCACAAATAACTTTATACCATATTTTTCTGGTTTGTTTTTCATGTACACACGAAATATGATACGTCCTCTAAATCCGCACACACCTTCATCCACAGTAAGATTGCTGTATGGAATGAAACTGCCTGAGAAAGCTTTACAAAGGTGATCAAAATAAGGCCGGATTTTGTGTAAGGGATCATGGCCAACTTCATTTCGGGGCACATAGGTTTTATTGTCATTTATGTGACGATTGGCTAAAATAGAAGTGAAACGGGTGGGGCAAACTAGGTTGATATGAATGGAGACTTTGACCAGTAGTCTCGTAATCGTGGTTTTTTTACAAGACACATATGAATTATAACTGCAAAAAATAAATATTTTTCTTGCAGTTTCACGGGTACCCAAGAGTTCCAGATGCTATTTTGTTTCAATTTATTTGCACACCTTAGTCTTATCAACAATTGAAGATGAATACCTATTTGTCTCTTGTTTGATGAGCTTTACTATGGCTGTTGGAAAGAAAATCAAGAAGCAGTCCAGAGGTGTAGAAGTTTCATCAATCGGTGCTGAGACACCACTGTGTTCCTCAATTGTTGGCAGTGAGGTTGGAGTATCAACCGATGACCACCCCCATCTCGGTATCAATGAAAGTAACTGCTTCTCTACTGCGTTTTCTTTTTCGCTGATTTGTGCCAGAGGAGCCTGGAATATCAGGGTCGACAGTGGTGTCGTTTTCATTTTCTACAACAGAAATTATAAGGTGACGTTATTTTATAATTGTATACTTGGAAATAATAATAATAAATAAGCCTGGTACTAGTAATGAATGAGTATCCGTGTTCAGTAGAATAAATAAAAAAAATTATTTGCGATGGTCGTTGCATCGGAACTTGATACTAATAATGATTTTGTTTGTTGCGAAAATCTGCAATGCGGTAATATTTTATAATATTCAAAAATTTCGTGTTCAAAGTTTTTTTGCGTAAGCTCACTGGCTAGATTATCTTCTGCATGAGACGAAATAAACGGAGTCGGGTATATGCGAAATACCCATGATGTAATACATTGTTGGGAAAAATTTATTACATTCCTATAATCTTGGGGTAAAGAATATTTACTACGAAAAGTGATTTCATATGCCTAATAAAATAATTCCGACGTGAATAAAAACATGATTTACTTGAGCACGTAGCATCTAAAAAAAAGGTTGGTGTTATTTTCTTAGTAGAAATAAATATAAATAGCTTACCTTCATCACTGCTATTAGGATGAAAGTCTGGGTCAATATCGGAATCATCCTCTTCTACCTCTCCATCAGAACCAGAATCGTAAATAAATTCCGCTGATTTATCTGCTCTATTATTTTCATCCATCATTCATTACAGAAAATAAACCATCACTTGTGAATGCTACTAAAACTCGTGGGAATTCTGTATTACAGAGCAGGACAGAATAAAGGAACATCTACTGTTTAGTTACAAAAGTAACACGAGATCGCAGCAGACTACAATGTACGTCTTGTAGAGACGCGGATAAAATGTCGCAAAAAATTTTAATTTTCGTGGACAAGTAGTTCCATAAAAAACGGAAGATAACAGCACTTTTATTGATAAAAATGTTAGCCGTATTACGTTTCCCGCGTGAATATTACTCCGTGCTTTACGACGCTCATATGACAAGTTGTGTTAGATGGATTCAGCCTTGGAAACATGAGCCCGAGTGTGTGTCGGGTCTGGGCCGTTCGCCACATAACCTATTAATATTATTATTGTTATGCCATTATTTGTGGCGAAATTCTGAAATATAAACACGCTGCACAAGTAAAGACTCTAAAAGAGAGGTGTGAATAGTTTTGGTTCGATTCGATGGCGTTAATTCAACTTTATAAATTTTAATATGCAAGCCCGAGTGTTCCTCGGGTCTGGGCTATTCGCTACTTAACACACGCCCGATATACACTCGGGCTTGGGCTTCAAAGTTTTAATGAATGTGTCATTCAGTGTGTTGCAAGGTAACAGTCATTGAATAATGTAATTGATTGCAGATGCCGTAATTTCTATCCTTTTTAGTACTGGTGAAATTATCATAAACTCATTTGTGAATAATCTGTTCATGGCATTTGGCTACTGTTGTTTTGCAGTTGTAACCATGGCAGAATATCCATTTCATGAGCAGGCTGATGTGATTTTTGTATACAGTCGTGCAAATGGGTGACTAGGCTGCTTTCTGTCAGGAAATGCCATTTGATACAACCGTGCAGCCTCACGTATAATACATTTGTGCAACTTTACACAAAAACCATATCACATTTGCTGCTCTTTTTCGTCGTGTTGCGAAGACAGGCTCGTTAGCATCACAGCGTGTTGACCGTTGAAGGCCCAGGGGTATTTGTATGCCTGACCAGGAAGAATGTATTGCAAAAACTGCCAATCCGTTGTTTCTCTCTTCTGTTTTGTTTACAGATGAGGCAACATTTGGAATAGATGGGATAACTAGTTTTCATAACCAACATTTGTATGCTGATGAAAATACTCATGGTACCATTCAGGCTAGACACCATCATCAGTTTAAGATTCATGTGGGGCTGGAATTTGTATTGTCTAATTGTACCATATGTTCTCCCAGCATGACTTACAGGTGATGTCTAAAAGGACTTGATTCAGAACATTTTTCCAGGATTGTTAGAGAATGTGCCCATACTAATAACGAGAAACCTGTAGTTTGTGCATGATGGTGCACTGTCACATTTCAGCTACATTGTTCGAGGTGCACTGCATGATATCTTCCAGGACAGATGGATAGTTAGAGGTGGACAAATTCCATTGCCTGTACGTTCCCCCAACCTCAATCCTTTAAATTAATGTGAGGGGCCACCATAAGAGGGCGTGGTACGTAATTCAACGCTGAAAGCATTAATCTATAACTGTAGGTTTCTTGAAGCCAATTAGCAAAAACTAAACAATAGCAATCGTAGACAATAGTTTTAGCCAAAGTTTTAAACTAAATTGTTTCCATTGTTTCAAACTTCTGAGGCACAATCTCCAACGCCGGAACCTCGTGCATTTAACTGCGGCGCAAGAGATCACACTTAACGCATTAGTAATTTTGGATAAATATTTATTAATAAAGTTGGTGAATACCATTATCTAAGATTGTCATTGAGTATTTTATCCATATTGGCTTCGAAAAAAGTGTACAAGTCAACTGAAGTTTTCGGCATTTATATATTTACTGCGTACTCTTAAATTATTGGTTTACGCAGCATACATTTCTAATGCAGATACGTTTCATCGTGTCGTGGACACATGTGAATAATACAACACGATGTGGGAGTATTTGAAAGGATGTGACAATGCATGATCAGACGTGTGCATTTGTGTGTGGAAGCAATATGATGTCATTTTGGACATTTACTGTGACTTCCTGAGTTTGACACTTTCACTAGTGCTAAGAGGATAGAATTTGGACTTCTGATATCAATAATGTTATTCAATGACTGTTTATAAAACTTATTACCTACGTTGAACTAAACTTTCATTAATAACTCAAAAACTAGTGGTTCTTGGGCATATGTTAACATGAACTTTTTTTTTCCTTGTTTGGGTGTAAGGAACCTACTCCCCATAGTTTGTAAAAGTATTTTAGTAACATCCTGTATATGTATATCAATTAATTAATGATACATGGTCCGTTCCCCGAACACATTGTCATCTTCACAAACTGAATTACTTAATAATTACATCTAAAAAATTTCTAAATTGACATATCTTCATTAGGCTTGCAGCGTTGCAATGTATCTGTCTGTTGAAATGAATTATTATTCAGTTATTTCACTCAGTATACAGTTTGTTAAGACTGTCATTGCAAACGCTGTAGTTTATGCTCTTGTAATTTATTTTCTGTTGAAGAAAGGTTGTACATGCCCTTCTAGGGTACCTTTTCATTCAGACTATGTCTGCTTTCGAAATACATTTATATTAACTAAAACGTGAAATGTTTATGCCAGAGATAACGGAATATAATAGTAAATGAGTAAATTGGTACCAAGGAAGCTGGCCTGGCCAGCAAAACTTCACGACCTTGACACTGCGCGAAAAAAGGTTTTGCCCATTGGTTTTTTCTGTTCTACCATCTGCAAGTACTGATTCTATAAGTACTTGTGCATCTCTGTCTACATGTTTTAGTATTCAAAAATTATTGATATATTTCTGTTACTACTGGTGAACACTGTCAAACAAACAGTGATTCCTGTGCTCATCAACACTAATGGAAAGCTGTGCAAGAAGGTAGACTGAAGGTAAGTCATTTCAACTTTGTGTCACTAGTTATTGAAACTTAAATAAAAAATCTGGAAAGTCTTACAGAGAAATATTTTGATAACTAATTATCATTTATGTTACTTTAGTACAAGAATTTAGTGTAATTATGTTTGTATAGACTAGCAATAAAAAGACTGTGTAGTAACTGAAACAACAATTCAGCTTTCCGTGGATTGCCTGACTCTACTGAAAGCCAGCCAAAGACTTAGTTGCTGAATTACACGAAAAAATTTATTGTGAATGTTTTGATGTAATTTTCTTTGGCAACTATAGTTTTTTTGTTGTCCACTATTCTTTCATGCTAGACGAATTGAGCTTAAAGTCCTTAGAAAGGAGTTAAAGTTGTGTCTGATGCTTTCATATTAAATCTAAAGAAACTTTTAATACTAGTGTTTCTGATTTTATTTATTTATTTATTTATTTTTTTTATTTTTTTATTTTTTTTTTTTTTTCAGAAAATAATTTTTTTGTAGTATTTTATTATTAGTAGTAATAAACTAAGTAGTTCAGAGAACATTAGAAACTTACGGATGTTGCTCTTTTAAAACATATGTTCTTAAATTCTGGAAAATGGGTGAGAATGTGGAAAAACCTGAAATAATATGCCATTGGTGGAGTCTCCACTCTGCAATCACTCTTGCTGAGCATTTTTCACATAAACTTCTATGTGCCAAATCAATACACACTGCTGGGTGGTCTGGGCAGATGGCCACCTTACATAGATTCAAAGTTAGGATGCTGGCCCAGCACTGTCTAACAGGAATGAAATTTATCTTGTACAGACATTTTACTGTCACTCCAGCCACATGGAATACAGGTTCAGCTCAAGTATACAATTAGTAATACAGTGCAATCATTGAAGCACTAGCAACTCCGGTATTTAACAATTTCAGCAGCTTCCAGCTTTATAGTGTGTACTGGTTTCCACACAGTGAATAGTAAAACAATGCAATGTAAGATTTTTAATGTTAGTTCAACCTATAAATCTCAACACAAAAAATTCTATCTTTCTGTGTTCGTAATTAAAATGCATAATTATACTATAGTAAAAGGAAGCAATTTTGTGAAGCCATTAAGATGTAGATATTTTGAACAAATGGTCTAAAATAAATGTAAGGTCGCAGTTGGTGCAGTGGCTAGAGCACTCACCTACTAAGGCAGTCTGAAGTTGATTTCCGGCAAGGTCCGACTGGATTAAAAATGTTTAAATATATGTAAATGTTGGAAACAAAGTCATTTTTTTTAATAATACAATGGCTTTTGAAAACAGAATAATTTAGTTGAAGAAGTAACAATGCTTTGTTAAATGTGTCCAGCACTTCAAGTCATCAACACTCTACCACTTGCACTTATGAAATTCTGCATGTATAGACTCTTGGAAGCTACATTTCTTAGAAATGCTGACTGCGTAGAGAAAGACGGTTCGCACATTGTGTGAGGCAGACTGTTGCGGATTACCTGTACGATGTGGCAACACTGCACCGGCTTCTTATCTTAGGCAGAGGAAGATATTAAAGATACCACACGCGCTGTTAATTTACCAAGGGAAAGTAAGTACATTCTCCCCGTATGAACTCTCTCACTCAAATGAATGGTCAGTTAGATATTTATTTAGTCAAGTGAGGTGACGTAATTGTTAATTTTGAAATTATCAATTGAAATGTGAATATAAAACACATTTGTAAAAGTGATGAATTTTTATAAAAAGTGGGATGGGGGTGTTAGAGACAATTTTATTGTATTTTCAGTTTTTGAGCCACAACATTTATTCCAGTTGTATTATTTAAATTTTCTCCTCGACAAAGCATAGGATATATTCTTGGTAAACTGCTTGATATAAATAATAATTGAATCTTTCATTAATTTGTCATGCAGAATCATTGCAAGAGAATTATTGGTTACCTTTTCAAGAAATGTCTCACAATGAATCTGCATGATAAATTAATGAAAGATCCTTTTATTATTTGTGTCAAGCAGTTTACCAAAAATACATCCTATGCTTTGTCAAAGAGAAAGTTTTGATAATACAATTTGAATAAATGTTATTGCTTAATAACTGAAAGTACAATAAAATAGTCTAACACTCCCCCTTAAAGCTGGATTTCTATCGGAATTATAGGGTACGCCTGCTGTGTTTTCATTGTTCTGTATGTGGTGCGGAAAGGGTCCTCTTGTCGGCCAAGTTCAAGTTATCGAAGACAAAGATTAAAAGTAGAGTTGAGATAGCCAATTCTTTACTTTTGTGTTTATTCATTACTGGTAATATTTTCTCTCAGAAAAAATTCCTTCAAAGAAAGCCAATAATGTAAGAAAGGAGAATGTAGATATATTAAGTTTATAATGCCATTGAAATAAATGTTTCTCTTTAGTTCAGCAAGTTTAAAAATTTATGTCTGTTAATTTTGGAGGTAGAAAGATATTTTTGTATTAATCATTTCCACTGCTGCTACAAAAATATTTTTGTGTATTCCTAAACGAGAATAGATGTATAAAAACTGTTGCACAGTTTTGTTTAAAAAAATTGTTTCTACTACGTAGTATAATTTTCTCTAGACAATATATTATATAATTTTGGTTAGTAAGTTCATTAATGGGAATTGCCATAATTTCATAATTAAATAAAACCATTCTATATTGGGGCAGTGTAGGCCAAATGGTCTGTCCATTTGCTTCCCACCAGTGCAACCCGGGTTTGATTCCTGGCGGGGTTAGTCCTCAGATTTTTGCACGAGGGAATTACGGCAGGTTTCCTAGGTTATCTCCCATTTCCCCCACACTTTCATTCTGACAGAACTCCATTCTCACCTCATGTTACCCCTCACTAGCGCTTATTACCTCGATGATGGGTGCTGACAAACACCCCCCCCCCCCCCAATCAGTTGTGATTTACCTTTAAATTTGAAGAAATTTCGTGAAAACTTAAGTAGTTGTAGTGTAGTCTGTGTAGATTTGTACAATAATATTATTATGGTACAGTATTGTGCACACCACTCATAAAAGTCAGCAGTATTTCTATTAGAGACTTAATGCAGCAGTTACAAAGACATCCTTATAATGAAAAATATGTGTTGGTGTGAAACAGTTCTTTTCATGGACATCTAAATACTTATAATTCATTTATATTGCTGTCGTCTATAGTAGACTCGTAATCCTGGTTAATGTAGCAGCCGGTCAAGCTGGATATGCAAAAAGCTGTATTATATACTACATGGAGTACTACTGTATCTTAAGTGTCAGAATGCTGATAAGTGTGAAATTGAATTAAGAAAATTACAAAATTATGGTCACTTTATAACAGTAATGCATTTAAACACAATTTTAGGCTATTAATGCATTTTAAGTTATGTACAATTAAGCTCTTTTTTTTTTTTATTGAACATCAGCTCTTTTTTATTTAGTAATTGCCTAAAGAACTTTGCTCCTTAATTTGTAGTGTAAGCTCATATGAGTACACTTCTTTTATGCTTGTAATCTCCAGCAAGCATCAAGTAAATGTTGTTCGTCGGTGCTTCCTTTCTCTCTCTTAACAGTCTATCCAGCTGCGTTGCTACACTTTCCCTCCTGCATGTGGCCGTGAGAGTGTATGTTGGGAAGAGGCAGGACAGTAAAATATTATCTCTGGCGAGCTTTCGAAAGACAGGAGAGAGGAAGCTTGCACGTGTACGCATGGCATGCGACTGAGAGATTGAGAGTTTTACTGCCAAGGGGTACGGGTGTTTGTAGTTTTAAGGTTACATGTTCCC
The DNA here is from genome assembly GCA_003012365.1 of Medauroidea extradentata. Taxonomy (NCBI): domain Eukaryota; kingdom Metazoa; phylum Arthropoda; class Insecta; order Phasmatodea; family Phasmatidae; genus Medauroidea; species Medauroidea extradentata. The sequence continues at coordinate 22,762 of PNEQ01017641.1, read as the reverse complement.
AAGCATTTTAGGGGTTCACAAAATACTGTGACTTACTCTCTTCCTCTCTCTTCTGCCATGTCTTCTGCCTTATTATCGTCTAACATGAGCAGAGACAGTTTTTATGCAAGTGATAAGACAGTCTACATTTATTGGCAAGATAAGATTAGCCATGTAAGCATATCCTTGCTTCCCAGTCTCTATTTGTACACACACTGAACATGCACCCTGTGCATAGTTAATGTTAGAAAACTGAAATACAAATTTAAACCGCTGTAGCTTTTTTTTGTAACAGTGAAGATAGTGAATTTCCTTACAGCTTGTGGGTGCTGAGTTATTTTTCATTGCTTACACAACCTTCCTGCCTTGTGTCAAAATTGTAAGTATGGGGTTATATTTAAACAGAATCATAAGTTTTGTCTCAAAAATAGGTTTCAAATATTTATGTGGCTCATAATGCTGAACTTTGTGTGTGTGCGCATGTGAATAAGTAAGTAAACAATTAGCCATTGAAAATATTGAGTACCCTCAAGTATTAATTTGTGAAGATATATAATGTATATACATACTGTATATATATGCTGTGTTTGATATTTGATAACATCTTTTCTTAATGATAATTTCAACTGAAATAAACTAACTGTTAAATGAATATATGTCACTTAAAAATTTAATATGAAATAGCTTCTTGCTACCGTCTTGAGCTGGTTTTACACGACACAGTGTACATGCAGTTCCACGCAATATGCTGATATTGCATTGAAACTCAGACACACAATTCTTGGAACCTCACATGCAGTGCAAGCAGTTATGCAATTTCGGCAAATAAAACATGCTCTATATTTTGATGCAAGTTGCATGGAACAAGCAGTGTGATTGGCCATTCTCTGAAGTAAATGTATGCACGTAGTTGTGAGTATAAACAAAAACAACAAACACCATCAAACATGGAATCTACAGCAGAGTGTTTTTTTTTTTTTTTTTTTTTTTTTTTTTTTTTTTTTGCAGTTTTTGGATGAATACAGAAAATGTCCAGCCCACTATAACACAAAAGCACCAAATTATCACAACAAACATTTGTGCGAGAATGCATTAAAGGCGGTGGCCGCGTCTGTATCGGAAGTCCGGGAAAAGACTGCCATACCATTGAAGAGATAAAAAACAAGTTCATACATGGTTCACAATTATTTTAGTCTTCGTCAGATAACATTTCCATCACTTCAAGTGTACGTGTTGGGCTTTTAGGTTATCCATTTGTTCTTAACTTTAGGCAGGAAAAAAATGAATTGTGTGTATATTGTGTGGGGAAATTGCACTGTGTGAAATGGACTATGAGAGATTGCATGCAATTATTGCACGAGCGATTGCATGCAAGTAGCTGTGCGAGAAATAAATTGCATCGTGTAAAACCAGCTTAAGGAACTGAAAATGAGCTAAGCTCCAGGAAAGACGAGTTTTGGAGTGAGAATTAGTTGCTCCCAAAGGAAATTCCCTAGTAATGACAATTAGTAAATACAGTACGTGTAAAAATTTTTAAGATTAGTTTCAAAGGATACCTAGTCATTTTTTCCTTAATGAGGCCGGATTACCCACAGATAAGGTGTTTGTGATGGCATTACTAGATATGGTGCATGATTTTCTTAAATGCTACTGCTTGATGTGGCATGACCTTTGTTTCATTACTTATTGTTAGTTTTTACCTATGTAGCTCCTACAGTCGTATTCAGCATGATTTTTACTTCTGGTGTTGGTGCTTAGTATGTTTCACTTCTTGCTACTGTCATTTATGAATTATTGATCATAATTGCAGAACTGTAAGTCCGTGATGTATATTGTAGTAGCTTTCCTGCAAAATGCGACGTAAACAGAAGCTACACAATTTGAGTTGTAATTTGCAATAATTAGGTACTGAAAATTTAAAGTCAGGTTCGAGCTATCCCGTATGAAAATAAATACTAATCATATGTTTTGATTTATAGTAGACATTTCATGTATCTCTGGACCATGGGTTAGTTGTGGTGTTAAAGATATAGTATCACAATGTTGGTGTTGTAGGCTGGTGAAAGGCAGTGATCTAGGGATAAAGATGTGTATTTTGGAGACTCCACCTGAAGTAAATACAGCTGACTCTATTCTCTCCTAAAGACCGAGTTCTTCATCTGAAAGTTCATTTTTCCTGCAGTCTTTCTTAAGCAAGTGTCACACTCACTCATCAGCGCACAGCCCAAACCGCTGAATCTAGAGGTATGAAATGTTAATGGCGTCTTCCCTGTTCTCCACAGGCACCCATTAAGTAGGGATTTTTCAAAATTAGAAAAATGAAGGAGGTGAAAAGAGGTGAAGTGTGTTTTTAATGAATGATCGATTGCAGTCAAATCTTTTGAAATATCGAGGTATTTTTTTTCTTTGGAACGAAACTTAACATTAACACACATTATTTTTCTTGATATTTCGAAATACTTAAATTAAGGTTGTGAAAAGCCCTAAAATATGTTTTCAATCAATTCTCAATAACTCCTAAACGCGTTCAGATATTGAGATGATTTTTACTTTGGAATGATGCTTACTCTTATTTCTAAGAAACAATTTCACTATTTTTTTTTTAAATTTAATCACTAACGGTGTTAAAAATTTACAATGTTGTATCAAGTTATTCTCTGTATCTCTTAAACCTGGTGATAATTCAAGATATTTTTAATAGCAATTAAATTTACATAAATAGCTAAAAGATGTTTCATGATTTTTTTTTTTTTTTTTTTTTTTTTTTTTTTTTTTTTTTTTTTTTTTTTTTTTTTTTTTTTTTTTTTTTTTTTTTTTTTTTTTTTTTTTTTTTTTTTTTTTTTTTTTTTTTTTTTTTTTTAATTTGACAATGTAGATGGTGAAGGATGTAAAATGTTTGAGAAATTCCAAAATGACGATATAACCACTGATAAATAATTTAAAAGTTGTTACTTTTTATCGTCCTATTGGTACATGTACCACACTTAATTTCTTAAGAATTCTGATGACCTATCTTGATGTAGTAGTTTGGAAAACTGGTAGAAGTGGTTTGGTTTGAGTCCAGTGTAAGGGGAGACTAAGAGGAACGTTGTGATATTATAAACACGAATATTAGTGGCAGCTGGCAGAAGTTTATTTTGAAAATTTTTAAAGGTTGCTTCCCCTTGTGGCTAAGGCACTCAACTAAGGAGTAAAAAAAAGGTTAAATATATTGTCTCAAAATCCTCAAAATCTCTTAAACCTGGTAAGGTATCATTATGCCTTGAGGGTGAAATGTCATAATGTGTTGTCACCATATCCCAATATCTCATTAACACGATAAGCTATAGTTATAGTTATCCTTAAAAAATGCCATGCTGGCTAAGCCGCTGCCTGACAGCTAGTTACGGATATATTGTTGTCTGAACAGATTTTAGAAATAAAGGGTGTCTGTTGATAATTTCTGTAACCATGTGACAAATGGACTTTGTGTACTCAATTATACCCCGTTTCAAATATTCCCTAGTTTATTTTTAGTATGTTAAAATATTTATATAAAAGTATGCGATTATGTATTCAAAAATTTTTCTGTTCCTGGTTACAATATGTAGAGCATAGATCTGTGTTGTGCTTTGTGTCCAAAAAATTACCATGGAAAACGCCAATGTTTAGTTAGGCGTAATTTGAATTTGTTGACTACCTGACTAACATGGAGCGTACGTGCAGTATTTCAGCGTCAGAAATGAGGCAAACCCATTTCTTATTCAGATGGTGATGCCCGAACCCCGATTACAGGTGAGTGATCATTTGTTTCAGTGGAGGGTCCCACTAGTGCAAGTCGTAAGACTAAGGATAAAGAAGAAGGTGGGGTAGATCAACCAGCAGAAGAATATTCTGTAGAGAAAGTGTTGGACCGAAGATGGAGAAATGGGCACGTTGAGTATCTTCTCAAGTGGAAAGGTTACTCAAAGTAAGTCCAAGCCAGTCTTTTCCTCAGGCTTTTATTTTCAAAAACCTTTGGCTAAAAACACAGGTGAACAATGCCCAACATGCACGTCACTAGTGTACTGCCGTCTTGAGACCACTTTGTGGTTGTGTCTGGACAGTGTGTGAAATACAAAGCTTGGCTGAAATACTTCAGTGTGCTTTATTCTGCTTCCTGTTGATGCTGAGGCCCTTGCAACTAATGTAATGTATTTTTATAATACCTGTGAACGTGTGGGTTGTTACTAATTCAAAACCATTAATCTAGAGGCTTCATAGTAACATAACAGATCATGCCATCTTCTTAAAAGCAAGAGGAGTGTCCAGTTCCTTTTGCGGTTTCTCGTGTTCATTTAGTCTGATGAGGAGGTGGGGTTAAAATTATCATGATAGTCCAAGGTTATAGGCTCAGCAATGTTGTAATTGCTCTAAATAATAAAGGTTTCGACTCATTATTGTTGAAAATTCAAACAACAGGCATATGTAGTGAGGGGTACAAATAAAATTTCACTTCAAATAGAATAATCAGAATTAACATTGAAAGTGAGAAGTTTTTTATTTGTTATGACTGCTTGTGGCTGCAGATACAGTATTTCAAGCTAAATTTGCATCTTCACATTGCATGCACTTCTATAACATGCATGTCATTTAGCATTAGTTTGCTTTTGCACTGATGAAACTCACCTATTTGCAGCTATCATTTTTACCGACATTTATGTTATATAAAAATTATTTGGTCAGCTTTTCTGGTGATGGTGGTTGTGGTTGTGATTTCTCATGAAATTAGTAAACACTAAGTAAATCTCTTCGACAAAAATTAAAAATAAAGTTATGTTGCATGGTTATGTATCACATGTTTGATTATATTCAAACTGTCAGTTGAAGTCCTCTATAAAATTCTTTGTTCAGACGTCCACAGAGGCAGTACACAGAACGTTTGGGGATTATGGAGCAGCTCTTGATGAAATATGTGCATGGTTTTAATGATAGAATCTTAATGTTGGTTTTAATGATAGAATCTTAATGTAGTTCTTAGGATCTCTTTGAGGGTTTTATGTATACATAAGTACTTAAATATATATTTGTAGTGACTACTTCCACAACGTGTCAACTATAAATAAAAGAGGGCACTATACATAGTTTGGCATGAGACAGACCTCTGTTCGTATGCAATTTATCTTCACCATCAAAAACCTGTCTTCCTCAAACTTTGTGCATTTATGCTGCAATTTTCCATTGAAACAAAAATGTTAAATAAATTGTTGGACTGATTATGGCCTAAGTGCACATTAAAAGTTCAATTGCCATGCTTTTACTGTAAGGCAAGGTAAATAGAATTTGAGGTATAGTTGCAAATTCCACATTTTTCTTAGCAGAATTTTACAAAAAGCAAAAAATAGAATGTTCTGATATGATTACTGACACCAAGTCTGAAGGAGCAATGTGTTGAAAGTGCATTGTCCGTTTTATTTGAATATAGAAATTCTTAAATACACAGTGCCAGTCATTAACTGGTGGTGGCTTTTTCATCTTCTCATCCTTCTCCCTTTCCTCGTCTTCCCCTTCCTTTCTCATCATTCTCCTCCCAATCTTGCTCCCCTTCCTGCTAGGAAGTTAACAAATTATTTCTACTGATTGACTTTTATTAACAATGTACTCCTATGATACAGTTTCTTTAAACCTTTTTCTGTGCATTGAAGGAACAAAATAATTTTTGCTTATTATTGCAACTAGCAACCATCTGATCTGTTTCTTCACTGTAACCAGAAATTAGAGAGACAAGTGGTGACTTGTCTGTATGAGTGGGACAGGAGTAAGGAAGAAACATGGTACTTTTGTGGACAAGAGGCTGGCGAGCAATGTAGCTAAAGTCAACCTAAAGGGAATTGATCACTGTACTGTCTATCCCATGTAAGAATTCCGTATTTTGACAGCCGATGCTACCAATATTTTTAACACGTGGTAGACTAACATACCATTTAAAAAAATAGGATGTGATCGTATGACCTGATGAAGCAGTAGTGGCAGCCCTGATCAACAAATCGCAGACATTGAAAATAGTGTGTATTATACGTGAAAAATAAGCAAGCACTTCGAAGGAACTGTAATATATTAACACGGTTATGTATCCAGCATTAGTCAGATAATTATTTTATTCTATTCAAACTGCGTGATTTCTATAACAATTTTACAATCAACCAAACCGTTATCAACAGACCTGTACCAGCAACCTAAACAAGGACGCCATTACGTAAGCTTCTAGTGTGTTCGTGATTTTTTTCTTTTAATGTGTTATTATAAATTCAATGCATATATTTAATATATTGCAATGTAGGGATTAAAATACCCTGCCGGTAATCGCCAACGACAACAGGATATTTTAAGACACATTTCGAAAGAGGGATCTGGAAAAAATGTTCAGCTTTGCAGCATTCTGGCATGTCTACAAAAAACAATTGCTAAGTAGAAGCAGGTAATTCTTCCAAAGAAAAGTGCTACCTTTTATTTTAACAGAATTTTGTGTTATGTTTGTACGGTTCTTGTTGTGGGCGCATATGTAAACATGCTTTTTCAAGTCGCTGACTCAATAAATTATTTTTGTACGAAAATATCCATGTTTTTATGTTATGTATGGCAAGTAAGTGGTACCATTTATTATGAAGTCCACGTTATATTTTGTGCCTATCTGCTGCAAAAGTGTAGGTCTACATAATACCAAAATGAAAGGTCAGAAAACTTAAACCTATGTATTTCCCGGCCATTTAAGTGTATGTGTTTAATGACGTGTTACGAAAAGATTAAAAGCTGATTTCGGAAATTAGTCCTACCCATGTTTGTTTATTACTTACCCTAATTGTTGATATATTATTTCCGTTTAGGTTGTGAGAGTGCAAATTTTTGCGATGTAGTCTACAAAAAATATGTTGACAAGTTTTTTATATTTAAGTTTTGTAAGGCGCACAACTTTGATAATAACATCAACATTCCGAAGGTAGGCCCTACCCACAAAAGGTAAGTTTATATATATATATATATAATTGAATTAATGCTTTCATGTATACCTATTATATAAATATATATTTTGTTTAAAGATGTTTGTTTGCACTGTCATATGCTCTTGTAACTTCAGTTTGTTATAACCAAATAAGCTACTATTATTTAATTTTTTTAGGTGTCAAGTTGAAATTATATAAATAAATAATTACCCATACAAGTTTTATTTTATAATGCCATTAAATGTTACAATTTTCATTATACCTAGGAAAATATACAATAAATGATGTAAAATTTTGAGTTATATTAACTGAACTACTGAAGAGTAGGCTATCCATTGCTGCAATATGAAATAATTTTCCATTAAAATTGCCTACCTAATCCTAATAAAACTTGTGCAGCCAGTATTGAAAACAAATTACCTTACTTGTCTGAGATCTCAAAATAACCGAAAGAAAATCACAACACAGTTTGAATTCTATTGCAATAATACTATACCTTAACTGTTGACATGTTTGATTGTCAGCTGGAAAGCACAGGGTGGTGGAAGGATACATAATGTTTTTGTTTACATTGCCCTACTTTTTTACGATCTGTCAAATAATGTAATTCTTATACGGTATGGACAATATGTGCCTGGAAAGCTTAGGTTGTGACGCAAATTGTATACATTTCTTTCACCCAAAAACCATGCACATCCAGAATGATGTTGCTCTGAATACGAGCCGCTGTTGCAAAACATGTTCACAAATTACCAGAGGAATTTGCATGAAACATTTCAGTAGACATTACAGCTGTATTCAGTGCATTAGAATAAACTTAATTTTTCTGAGATTCATAATTCTTAGTGTACAGCATATTGCAAATTCATTACTATGATGTTCTCCACATTAAGTAACATATGCATGATTTTTGCTAGTGGCTGTTTTTAAGATATGACATGCTTCATAATCAGAAATGTGCATGTAATTTACTTGTGTCTGTTTTTTAATGTATGGCAGAATTCACTGTAGGCAACTTGCATATTATTGGTGGTAGCTGTTTTAGTCATTATTGTATCAATGTTGACACCACAAAATGTTAAGGCTAATGAATTAGTTGCATCAAAATGTAATCATCTCAATATTTATGGTGCCCGAAACATGTCTGATGTGGTTGATCCTATTGTGGCATTACTGCGGAGACACAGGCGATTCAATGCCTTGTTTGTTGAGTCATGCAATGTTTCTCTCATCACAATCAAAATTAAGCTGTGGATACCTAAACTAGCTATAAACCCGACACTTCAAAATTGAATGTTGTACAGACTTCACAAAATACTTGACAAAGTATTCATACATGCACCAAAAGATAAATTAAAAAATTTAAGAGGTGATTTAAGACTGATAGACATGATTGACTATTCACATGATTGACTATTCACAAAAATTGTTTGTATTTTGGGAAAACTGTTTTGACCAAAGTAAGCTTTTTTTATTATTATTATTACATATTTGCATGTTAAGAAATGATATCACACTGTGATTTACAGTGGAAACTGGTTATAACGAGTATGTTTACAACATTATCAGTGCTATAACAACTATATAGTGCACCATTCCTCCATGATACTTGTAAAATTATTTGGGTATAACAATAATCTGCTATAATGACAATGTTTCTTGCCATTGGTAGTTGCTGTTATAATGATAGTCCACTGTTTCTTTAAATTTTTATTTGGTTGTGTATTTTTTTTTTCTTATTGGGGGAACATTTTGATTGAAAACTCTTCTGACTTACCTACAACTAAAGTGCTTTGCTTGTCTTTGCATTATAGTAGTATCGACAGTTTACAAACTGTTTGTTTCCGTTTGCCATGTTTTTTACTTAAAAAGTCAATTTTAGATTGATTGGAAGCATTTTATCCTAATATGCCTAATATGTTTCCGACTTCAGTGCAATAAAATGTACCTATGTTTGGATAGATATATTATTAAATACTCAGCAGTGGCAATGTTTTTTTTTTTTCCTTTTCTTTTTTTTTCTCTTCACCAACGTTGTCTCGTCTCTTGAGGGGTTTCCTGTTTTCTTAATAGTTTGCTTGGCTAGTAAAACTTGTATTAGAAAGAATAGACATAGCACAGTCAGACTCCAATTCCTGCTGGGCTGAAATGCCGAAGGACATGTCCTGTACTTTACTAAAATGTTACAAATGTAGGCCTACTCCATACATGGTCAGCTGGGGCCATTTAACATGTCTTAATTGAAACTACGGGAATTTTGACTACTTCTGGAATACTTCTTTGCCAATCTGTTCACGGGATGTTTTTCTGTTAAGGGCATTGGCCCGAGTTTCTTCGCATTTAACGACAATTATTTTTTAAAACATAAAAGGGGAGCTGATATCGTAAAATTGCTTCGTAACTTTGTTATGGCTGATTTAAACTGCGTACTCTAATTTTGTCGAATCAGAAGACTGCAAAATAGTTGCTAATAAGTTAATTAATGAAATTTCCTTTTAATTGATAAATTGGCTGTACTCATCATACAGTTTGTCTCGAGAAATTACATTAAATAGTAAAACCAATTTGAAAAAAAGTTACAAAGTGATTTTACGATATCGGCTCTCGTATGCATTTAAAAAAATAATTTTCTCGAAAGCCTATAAACTCGGGGCCAAGCCCTTAAGAGTAGAGTAAGGTGCCATTGAATTTCTTAGAAGCAATAAGACATTTTAATTTTTCTGTTACTTAGCTATTGTGCTGTGGCCAACAGGAGAACTATTCTTAGCAAATTTACTGCGCTGATTGACTTAGAACGTAAGATGCTGATTGTTAAACTTGCTTTGTTACTGAAAAATTCTAATAATATTCAACAAAGTATATCATTGCCAGTGTTTTTAACACAGCACGTCGTGTGGTTAACTCTCTCTTTATTGTAACTTGGGGCTTGAAAGTGCAATTTGGACTGCGTAGGGGTATAAAAAGTCACTTGACACTGGTTTAAGATCAGAGCAGGTGCTTCACTTGGGATGTGGTGCACAACTATGATTTTATTATAGAGCAATTAAGGCATCTGTGGTTGCATGGGTAATACATTTATGCACACAGTGATATTTTCATCTCGGGCTGGAAATATGCAACCTGGGCACAGAATAAATAAATAGTAACAGAAGTGACAAGATATGGTTTTTATCATGCTCATTTTCTCTTTGGATTGTCATGTTGTCAGAGTTTGTGGATGTTTTGTTATGTTTAGTATGCCTTATTTTATAATCTGTAAGGATATTGACATGTAAGTAATGTCATGTGTACCATTTCTAAATTTACAATTAAGATACAAATAAAGTAGGTATTTCTTGAAATGTAAGCAGTTGTTCAAACCAGTGTTTCAAATTTCATATGTGACTTTGTTTACTTTCCTTTATGCCCGAGAGCTAGTACGATAACAACTATAAAATTTTTCGTTATGCTGCTCTGATGTTGAGCCTCAAATCATTGTGTTTACCGTTTCTAAATATTTAATATACTGACTAATTATAGTGTGTCTATCTAGCACCACGAGTGGTTATATGAACCAGTGACTAAAATTCTAGTGGCATTGTATATGCTCCTTTACACCAGGAAGCTGGTACGATAACAGCACTAAAAAGCATACCTTCTTGCGTCTGTTAATACTTATTTGTCCTGGGTTCAACACTGGCTTTTGGCCAGCTTTGCTGCATTAGGCCAATAATTGGTGCCGGAATGAGACAGTGAGCAGATAAGGTATAGGAGTCATGATTGCGTAACGTAACTACCACGCTGGGGTAGCACATCAGTTACTGAGTTGGAGTGTGCATTGTGAAGATTACCATAGTACTGCAAATAAATGGATCTCTGTTATGATCTGACAGTTTTTCTGTCTGTAGTTTATCTCTTCCCAGCTACTCCCCTCCCTTTCTAATCACCTTTCCAGACTGCTGGTTCAGGAGAAGAAGACTACAACAATCCCTCACCCTAAATCACACACATACACACGGTACCATTGTGTGATAGGTCGTGAGTACAGCTGCCTGTAGGAGTTTCCAAGACCTCGCCCTCTAGGAGGTTATGTGCTTGTTGATGGGAGTCAAGACTGTTGTAATGTAGTGGCTACAGCTTGTCTGAGCTCAGCCCAGGTGGAAACCAAGGTGGCAACAGAGGGCTGAGAAATATGCTTGCCAGGTCTTAGCTGTCATCGCTCAGTCACCCCAGCTGAGGCCAGGAACCACTATCTCATTGCCGACCAAAGAGACCCAACGTTACATGCTCACGTTATTAAATTGCCTGTTTATTCTCACATCCCCATCGGGTGACAGGTCCAGAGGATAAAAAAGAGGGCTGAAGACTGAATAAATAAAAAAATGAAGGTTCACTTATCCCAAAGGAGTAGGTGCTGAGTTCCTTTGAAGGCAGGAGTGGTACTCTTCTGTCACCTCCACTACCTGCCCATATCTAGAAAAACAATTTAATATATACGCAGGATGTCCAGCGATCACAAAATTGCGGCAAATGTGGGAATTGTGCGTGAATATTTTGGGGTCGGGAATGTGCGGGAAATGTACTTGAAATTATTCTTTTCTGCAGGAATTTCTTTGCTATAACAGCTGCAATTTTTGTTATTTCTAGAGAAAAATTTCCATCATGACATGCAAAATATATATATATATATTTTTTAATACTGCAAAATCCCATCATTCAGTGCAAAAAAGTCTTAAATTTGAGAATCTACTGCAAATGAATTGACAGAATTGATTTTGACAAAGAAAGCAAGGTTTGAGTTTATCGAGCTAGACCAGAAAATGGCCGGCATATGTTTAGGTTTATTGAATGCGTTTATTTATCCTGTTTTCACATGGTTTCTGGTAATTTTTCGTGTTGTTTAACACTGTAAGTAAATAAAGATGGAACGTATTAATGTGACAGCAAGGTTAAGTACTAATAACCTACTGTTGCAATTCCGATGAAGTTGTGATGTGAAATTGGATTGAATCAATGTCTCAGGGAATGGCAAAGATTTTCATCAAGCATTGTATGAAAAACCAGGAATGATTTGCAAAATACAGCATTAAATTTATTGGCAGCAAAAAAAGTGAAAACAACGAGGATAAAACATTTGTGGCTACAAATAGAGAAATTTGGTGAGAAACACGAATGAATACATTCAAGGTATTTAGGGTATAATTAAAAATTGAAACGTTTGTCCTATTTATACATATGGTGGGTTTCTTAAAGTGTTGCGTAAATAAATTTAGCTCACGGTTTTATGTGACTGGTGAAAAATTCTGGAGGGTAATATACAACCTAACTTACTGTTAAATGTTATTGTACGTGTTTGTCACAAAACATGTCTTATTTAAGACTACTATATAGATAATAAATACATATTCTAGTCCCTCATTTGTTATAAATTTCTTCCCACCCTTCTGTTCATATGCATTTCTGTGCTGTTCATGTGGACTGAACCATCAAATGTAACTAAAGTGGACTTTCAACAATTTAATCAACTCACCTTCGCCGCCACTAAAAATAGTTGCTGGCTGGGAAAAAATTATGAAAAATTTATGACAGACAGATAAAATTACCAAAATGTTATAAAAATCATCTAATTCAAATCGACGAAATAATGAAAAGATCATCAACAAAAACACTTGTGTCTATTCATTATTTATGTCACAAATGTGTAGTTAAGTACATAGACTCTATGTTTCTGAAGCTTATTAGAAAGGACTGTACTAGACAAATGAACATAAAAATTGTATGGCGAGTCTGCTTCGATAGTACAAGTTAACATTGTCTTACGTTTAAAGTATTGTACTGGAATTTGTCAGGGAATGTGTGAAATGTGTGGAAATGTACTGTAAATTTAAATACCACTTTTGCTGAACATCCTGTATACATGATTCTTCCGCGTAATTTTTGCACTAAAAGCAACCACATAAAGATATAATTTTTTGTACAGTTTAATTTTCAAGTTGAGCTTTAAAAATGTAATATTTTCAAACTCTGTAGTAAGCATTGAAACCCAACATTTTTATTTGTTTTGTAGCATGCATATAACATGATTGGGCTGTTTTTTTTTTTCGTTCGCCGCTCGCTGGGCATTATAGTATGTTTTGTTATTTTGCACTGACTTAAAAACCTGATAAATTTAATGAACCCCCCGGTTACATAAAAGCGAATTTGAATAATTTGCTTGTTAATGCATGCACAGTTGCTTAATTTTTAATTATTAACCAAAACTAATATTTGACTGACACTGAGTTCAGAAGAATGAAGAAACCAAATTTTTTTATCAGCATTTTAGTGATAGATTTTAGTTTGTCAGATTACTTCAAATTTAGGAGTGATAACATACTACAAATAAATTTTATTGTTTCAGATACGGTCAAGAATTATAAATTTTGGATTAAAAATTCAACCGATTGAAGTTTGTATGCATCCAAAAACGAACCTACAGCTAACAGTTTGCGTCTACGCAAACCTGGGTGTTACAGACTGGTGATCAAGTGTCAGGGTTGCCCGACTTGGGAAAATAATGTAGCAGATTAATTTTTACATTTCTTGTGAGAGGCTTTGATGGTTGTAGCTGCCGAAATACGCCCAGACCCTGCCGGTCACCTCTCAAATTATCAGTCAATCACTGGTGTCATGAGCTCACTTATTGACTAAATTGTTTCCACAGACAGGGCAACTACTCAGTGGAACAGCAAAAACACAGAGAATTGAACGGACGTGATTTGGTAGCAACTTTTTAAATTAAGGAAAAAATTTATTTTATGCTAACAGTGTCATATTGTACACTATACATTGAAATTATATTTCCACATATAAAATGTACTTTTGTTGCTAACAGCAGACTGTTTCACGTGTTATCTTGTAGAAACCAGAGTCCATCTTGTTTTGTCACACAGGGCTGTAGTAAATTTTGTATTTTGAGTACATTTAATACTGCACAAAGGAGCTACTGTAAACATTTATAACTCTTCTGTGTCCAGCCATATCTTTCTTACCACCCAAACAACTGGATTTAATGCATTTTCACGAACTAAATGTAACTTGATATAGATTTTGTGTAAACAAACATTCTGTGTAATGGCGTGGCAGGGACATTAGTGTGCCGGCACTTATTGTTAATTAAATTAAATATACGTTTAAATGAAAATATGATTAAAAATAGGTTAACATCAAAGGGGGGCATAGTTGGGGTGTTCGCTTTCCCTAATTGTTGTGGGCGTTGACTCGCCTTATGAGTATATAGGGAGGCTGTTGGACCTGGTTCCAGAATAACTTGGCAACTGAGGGGCAGGAGTTCAAGAAACCACAGGAGGGTTAAAGCTGCTGAACGATGACAGTCATGAGAAACTGTCAAAAACTAAAGCTATGACTACAACTCTTCATATTTAAAGTGTTTATTAATCATTATAATATCGCAGGTTGCTTGGGGATCTGTTTAATATTCAGTTTTGTATAAAAATAAACTTTTGAGTTAACATGCATTAAGTCAGTGTGTATGAATGTGTCTCGCTTTAAGACAGTTTTACATTCAGACCTGAAAAGTGAAAATATTGTGCAATGATTGAGGCTGTCAGCAAGGCAATAATTTGTCATCATTGTCTGCAGTCAAGTTCACGGAATCATACTACTGTAAGTACTATTGTATCATTTTATTTATTTTATTTTTCAAATATGTGTATTTTATGTTGTGTGCTTGGTTGGTAACTACAGTGTGTAATAATGGGAAGTAAAAACATTTATCTGTAAGCTGCAGTTGTTCATGTATGGAGAGGCGAAGTCCGAAGTCCACGTAGTCGCTCACCATTATGTCGTGTCTACTCTTCATTAACTTTCTTAGTCTGGATTCATGAAACAACATTTGTGCTTATATAAGCAAAGTAGAGTAGTTACAGACATCCAGGATTCAGTAAAGCAATAGTAGTACATGGCCTTACCTAAATTGTGTTTGATGACTCTTGCTGAAGATAAATAACTTAGTTCTGGGCAATTTTTCTACTCTCAATTCAATGTGAATTGACAATCCTTTGAAGCTTCTTAATTAGATTTTCTGAAAATGGTAGGCTCAATTTTACGTCTTCTTTTTGGTAAGATAATGTTTACAGGTGAAAGCATGAAAACAATCTTTAACAAAAAATAATGTTACCTGTTTAAGAAATTATTATGTTTCATTTTGATGCTTTCTTTGTTCATAGTTGGAGGAAGTAATCAAGATATTATTGGTGTAGGGATTGTAGTAGCGAGTAGTATTTTGAGGATTATGAATATTGTAACATGTCAATTATGAAACAGTGTAACCAGATGTTCCTACTGACATGATTAAACTAGTATGATGGTTATAAACAGGTTATTGTTGACAGATTTGAGCACTCTGCCTTCTAGGGGTATAAAAGTAAAAACATTGTCTATTCCAGTAATGTTCTAGTTGGGGTTAGTTGTAAACTGAAGATGAAAGTATAGTTTATTATTCTTTCAACTTTGGCTCAATAAACATAATTGTGTTACACTAGTCATTCAAGTGTGTAAACAATGTTGAAAAATACATGAGCATGATCACTCATAAAAATTTTTAATATTTTTTCGAGTTATAAAGTTTTTAGCTTGTAATGGTATTTTTGCCATCCAAATGAAAAGTCCAGAGTAAATTATGCATTACAATAAAGATTCACTAAACTTCATGATCTAGAAATGTTCAGGGAATATGCAAGCATTAATAGGGGATTTTTTAAAATTTGATACCTAAGAGGGAAGGGGAAAAATGTTTTTTAATTTTTTTATTTGAATCATTGATAAAGTTAGAGCCCTTGGACATACATCAATGCACGTAACTAAATTTTAATATTTTTAAAGTTCTACCCCTATTGAGGTGGAAGATGTGAAATGTGTTGGTGATAAGTACTTGATATGTCAAACCGTTTGAGTTCATCAAATCTGGATGATGATTGAGTAATTACCCGAAAACTGAGATCGTAATTTTATGTTATTATTTCGGCACAAGGGGGTGAATGTGTTCATTATGAATTTTTGTTTTAGTTCAAACCAGGTGACTATTGTGGTTGTTTTCATTGCAATTCAATACTTATACATACAAATGTTGAAAATGTTATTGCAAGTTTTCTCAAGTCGACCCGATAGATAGAAAATGTGTTGTAGATCAATATTCAACATATATTGAACTGCTTTACCTTTTTTTAGATGTAAACGTGTTTTGAGAATGGTTCTAACTTAAGTACCGGAAAAACAATTTCATGACTTTTTAAACTTTGTCTCCTACGATTGTGAAAAGAGAAGTTTGTGTGTTTTCCATGAATTGTCAATAAACTTCACACTCAGCGGAGTTAAAGTTAACATTCATTTGGCTGTTTTCGTGTAATGGTACGTTATTCAAAAGTCTTGGATTTTTTAAAATTCTATTCCTAAGGAAGTGAAAAAGTGTAAAATTTGTTTTTCTTAATTCTCAATATTTATTGTATAAGTTGGAGTATCAAGGTGTAATTCACATCAGAATTATTCTTAAGTAAATATTTAGAATGTTACATAGTTTTTCAACTGGATATATATAATAAACTATTACCACAAAAAAATCTTACCTGTGCTCAAGGCAACTTTGAGATATCTTAGGAACCCCCATATTTGATTTCTGATTTAGATTGTATGCAAAAAAAAGTGTACCCATGATTTTTCTTGAAATGGTTGTCGTAATTCCTGCAAGTGCAAAAAGGAGATTTTGCAATTCCCTATGTGGGTTTGAAAAAGAAAATTGAAATGTGTTGGTATTTGCAAAATTCTATCTTGTGATAACAGTTGGTATCCTTCCCTTCATTCTTTAGGGAAGAAGCAAAGAGATATATCCAATTGTATAACAGTAGAAGCCCATATTCATTGCCAGAAAATATATTACATGTACCGGTAGGTTGTAATTCAAATAATTGTTTTCATTCTTAGTGGATAGTGTTGATCCATTTAAAATAAATATTTATAGCACTATCCAGGAGCAGACTTGGAGAAAGTGGGTATATTTTGCCTCAGGGTGCTTGTTTGAAGTGAGTAACCTTGCCTCTCACCATCAGGATGTTTTAGGTGGTATCCCCCTTTGCCTTTCACTATTCATTTATAGTAGATGTTTGACAGTTTGACTGTCACATTAGACTTCAGCACTTATTGATTCGTACTTTGAATGATTGTACACAGAACAACAATGTAGCAGCTGGAATTTTGAGTGCCAGCATTTGTGTATCAGTCTTCCATGTCTTCATGTTTTGTTGGCTCTTGTTGATAACTACAACTTTTAGAAAACCCATAAAATTAAATCTCGTAACGTAAAATCTGACAACCTAGCTAGCCAATGAACCAGGCGGCCTCTTCCTATCCATTGACAGTATGGTGTAATACCTCCCGCATAACTCTTGTATAATGTGCTGTGCATCCATCGTTCTGAAACCATATAGTTTGTCTACTGTCTGAATGTTAGCTTAGAAGCTAATAACATTCTCAAGATTGGCCAATAGTTCATGTTCCAGGAAATTGTAGTTAGTGTTTCCGTCCTAAGTACTTTCAGTATCATATGGACCAGTGAGTTTGATGCCCATTATTCCACACCAAATATTAACTGTTTAAGAATGTTGATGTTCAACCTGTCACAACCAGTGTGGATTTTCCACACTCTGGCAATGCATATTATGTTGATTTAACACGACCATTGTTTGTGAAGGAAGATTCGTCTGAAAATAGTTCACTACTAAATAAGTGCAGTTTATTCATGTGTCCATTCACAAAATATAAGATGATTATGAAAATTGTCGCCATGATTTTCTTGAAGCAGCAAAATGTGATGTGGATGAAACTTATGACAATGCAGTGTTGTGAGGCTACGTTCGTGAGAAATTCCTGAATCATTAGTTAAATATTGAGTGCTTTCATGGGGTTTTGATGCACATCAGCTAGAACAACTAGTTTGTTAGTTAGTTTTATCAGTAAGAGTTTTTCTACATTTCCTTTTGTTACTTTTATGCAGCCATCAGCAGTAAAAGCTTGAACAACAAAAAAACTGAACATGAGCAAACAGTACCTAGAAAACGCTCAGCATACAAAGTATCATTGTCAACCTTTCTTTGATATTCACTGTATATCTGAATCATTTCAATTTTTTTTCTACTGTTGCGCTATTCATTTCACATCTCACATGTCTGTTCAGGGAATGATGGGTTAATGTGCAGGCAATAAGGCTAGACACATAATACAAAGCATTTAGTGATGTTTTCACTTTACATTCTCAACATTGAGTTCTCACCATATGACTTCGCTTTTTATAAACCATAGTTCACCTCGCTGCCAGTCATTGGTTATGTAATGTGAAGCAGTACTTTGCCTTCTGTTACAAGTGGAATGGGTGTTCTCTATTAAGATTTCAAAGTTACCTCCCACGTAAGTGTAAAATATTTTCCTGCAATTTAAGATTTCTGTCACACACAAAGAGAGGAGTGGGCTCACGTTGGCCCCATTCTGAACTAACACGTTCCATTGCCTTCACTTAAACTGACCACCCAGTATACATGTTTTGAAAACTCTAGCCAAGCTTTAACCATTTGACTGTGCCAGGCACTCGGGTCAACATTTCTACCTCGTCAAACCTTGTCTCTGTAACGAAGCCTAATTATTTGGTTTTTTTGCTCTTTATGCTACCACTGGTACAGTACACAAATTCCTGTGATTAAATGGGTTTTCTAGTTTATGATTTTGTTTACATTTCATACAAAAGTGCCACGACATTATACTGTGGTTACATTCCCGTCTTGTATATTCAAAATACTTACAACATAATTTCAAGATCTAGACTGCAAGATTTTGCAAGTACTCACATTTGTGATCATGGATGCGTAGTCAAGGTTTTGAGTGTTAAACTTGTATTAGTACTTGAAATGTGTAATATTTTAGTGACATTTTGGTTTGTTCACTACATAAATTGGCGTTCTGGAAGTTACCACTTTTCCCTTATATGTGGCATTCCAGTTTCTTTGTAGTATGCGGGAAGTACATGTTTTTGGCAAACATCTGTGGTATGTGTAAGCTGCAAATGTGGTATTTGAGTTAATATTTAAATTTTAGTAAAGTGGTTTAGTATATTTCTGAACCGTTTTGTTCACGTGAATTACATGTTTCTAAGTAAGGATTACATTTTTAGCAAAAAAAAAATATATATATAATGTAGTATTTTTTACCTCTAGAACAAGCAAATACAGTTTCTTCAGTTAGACTTTAAAAGGTATTTCCAATAGACTACAACAAGAAAAAATTGATCGATCAGTTGTATAGTAAGGTACAATTCACATAACTGTACTTGCTTTATTTGTCACAACGTAAGTTAATATTTTTGCAGTAATATCGACTTTAAAAATCAATGTAGTGGGTCTAAATCAGTACTTGACTGAGACCTTTGGAGTCATGTTCTGTTTGCCACATTATATTATGCCACTGAATACAAACATTTGGCAGATATACTAGTCTTATGATCAGCAAGATGTGCCTGCATTCGCACAATATTTTTTTTCTATTTCTGTTTAGGTTGATATTGTTACATGTTGAATCACGTGGGCAAATTGCTATGCTCTATAGAAAACTCTTCTCCGGCTTACCTCTCCATATAGAGAGAGAAAATGATTTTCAGTTGTGCCAGACAAACATACAAAAATAAGAGTTGCAACAGAGAGTATATGGCACAGTAATTCTCTCCTTCACCTCCGTCCACCATAATTACCTTTTCCGAGGCAATTTATTGGGAAAACAAAACCCTACCAAAGATGTCTGAAGTATGGGTTCTACAGTTTTGCAACTGCTACTTGCTTTCATATTGCAATGCGTATTAACGTACTGTTGCCGATTAGTTATTTTCCGTATTGCATTATGGGTATTTGAACTTATGCTCGTTCCTACTTTTCCATGTTACAGTACTTCCTTTTTTTGTTTCATTCTCTGACGTATACCCTACTTTTTTTATTGCACTGTTCTAATCCCTCTGTTTTATTGTACTGTGGGTATTATGTACTATCTTCTGTTACCTTCCATAGAAATCCTGTGTTTCAGCTTAGTATTGTTTCATATATAGAATTTATATTCCTGTTCCAGTCCCTGTAGTTTAATTTTGTGTATAAAACATTTCAAGTATTATTTTGTACAAGTTTTAGTAGTTTGTTAACATTAGCACCTGAGAGCATTATGATCAATCAGCTGAGCTGTATTATGTCCATCATTGTCGTGTTAGATTGAGACTTTCTTTACTAGCCTGCTGTCGCTACATATAAGTGTTATAGCTGCCCCTTGTAGTGGCTATGGTTTTTCTTCTGAATGTCTGTCATAGTGTCCGTACTAAGCATAGCAGATATTTACAAGTGGTTAATGCAACTTTGTCAGGGGCTATCCTTTTAAGGGGCCTCCTTATCTGCCCATCAAATGCATTGCAGCGAGTTACGACTATTATGTTTTTGACAAAACTATTTAACGCACGTTATTATTGTATATCTACAAAAAGAACACACGCTTCAAATTGTGTCGCTATGGTTTTAAAAATATGGCATGTTTATTAGAAACATTATTTTCAAGCCTCTCAAATCTACCAAAAATGACTTTTTCAGACTGCCTTATGTGTAAAATTAACAATCTTATTCGAAAAAAACAACTATAGAAACAAACGTTAGTCTGTGAACTACGCTGCCCATAAATAAAATAATGTGGTCACAGCTTGAAGTCCCATAGAAAAAAGGATAATAGTAAAGCACTGCATGCCATCTGAGAGGCTTGCGCTGAGGGGCTATAGTTATAGTTAGTGGCACTCTTACCACTCCTGCCTCACAAACACAAATGCAGACTACCTACGGAGGCCCCTTAAACTCAGTTTTTCCCCCCCTGCCTCATCTGGTTTTTCCCAACATGTACTTGCACAAGGTTTGACTTAATGTGCAGATAACCGTGTTGTTGACTCTTATTAAATGTTATATTTGGCCTTTGAAATTTTAATTTTAATTTTCAGTGATGATAACACATGGGAGCCTGAAGAAAATTTAGACTGTCCGGATCTAATAGCAGAGTTTGAAGACAATCGCAAAAAAAAAGAGGCAATGAAGAAGGATGAGACTACAAAAAAAAGGAAGTCCACACCAGGAACTGAAGAGAAAAAGCCTGCTGCTGCAGCTGTTGCTGCTAAAAAGAAACATGTTGAGGTTGGTCATAATTATTTTTGTTTACGTTTCTGTATGGTGTATGGGGGTCAAATTCTCTTTGTGGAGTTGATGGTATCAGTAAAAGTACTATTAAGTTTTAAACTGGCTAAAGTTTATGCCTGAGTTGGCTCCTTAGATATGGTGTGTGTTTTTATGTGCATACATTTGTGTGCATGTGTGTACGCATGTATATATGTGTGTGTGTGTATGGGGAGAGTGTTACAAAATTGATGGAGTGCTAAGGGTGCCACTGATTGTCATACGTAATGCTGTATCACCTCTACATGCAAAATCTGTTTAGCAGTTTTGTTTAAAATATCTTCTCCGTGTTAGCTGGTTTTTTCATGGCAGTAAACACTGTGGTTTCAGTTAATTATGTAATTAACAAAATTCTAGTTAGTTGACTTTTTAGACAAAACTCTGCCAAACAGATTTTGATATCTGCTCTCCTTTACACTTAAAAAATAATTGTCACATAAACAGTATAAACAAGAGAGCATGGCCTTGATGTAGGTTTCTGTCTTTGATTTTCTAATCCCACATAAGTATGAAAAAAAGAGGTTTTAAATGATTGCTGAATTTTTTAAACTTATAGCAACATTATATGAATTTTCTTTCTGGAGATAGACAAACTACAAATGGTATCAAAACAGGAGCAATAGCAATTCGCTCCAACACATTTATTTTTAAAGTGATGGTAGGGGAGGCCCCTGAGAAATGTTGCTAGCTTTTGAATTCCTGTCATTTAACATTTGTATGTAGAGTTGGTTAGTGAAATAGTAAATGTAATTCAAATAAGACCAAGCAATAGTTTACTGGTAAATTTGTTCTCAGATTGTAGAACCCTGTTGTAATGTTTTTAATGGATGTGTGAAAAAGTACTACGTATATGCAGGCAAATGTTTAATCAATAAATTCATTACAATTACTCATTTCATAGTTTACGTACGGTAAATCAGTCCATAATTAGATTAAATGATGCTGTAATTCATGTACCATAAGAAATATAATTTAATTGTGTACATACCTACATTGTGGATATTAATTGGAGACTTTCCCCCCGTGTCTTGCATCTCTGTTAATTAACTTCATCTCCAGGATCACTGTCATAATATTATTGAAGTGTACACTTAGGATACACACTCTCGTTTTCTTTCTTCCTCTCTTTCTCTTTTTTTCTTTCTCCCTCTCTTTCTCTTTTTTTCTTTCTCTTTTTTTCTTTCTCTTTTTTCTTTCTCTTTTTTTCTTTCTCTTTTTCTCTCTTTCTGTTTCTTTCCTTAACTATTTTCTCTTACTTTCTCTCTTTTCTCTCTTCCTCTCTCTTTCTTCCTCTCTCTCTTCATCTTCCACTCTCTTCATCTTCCTCTCTCTCCCTTCCTCTCTCTTCATCTTCCTCTCTCTTCATCTTCCTCTCTCTTCATATTCCTCTCTCTCCTCATATTCCTCTCTCTCCTCATATTCCTCTCTCTCCTCATATTCCTCTCTCTCCTCATATTCCTCTCTCTCCTCATATTCCTCTCTCTCCTCATATTCCTCTCTCTCCTCATATTCCTCTCTCTCCTCATATTCCTCTCTCTCCTCATATTCCTCTCTCTCCTC
>PNEQ01017626.1:13558-39886 GCA_003012365.1 Medauroidea extradentata | reverse complement strand
ATTGCGCTCCCCTCCTTAATAAATAGATCACATTGTAACTTATTATGTATTCAGAGTACCTGCCATTGTAGTATAGTAAATGCCCGTTCAACCATAACTGTCTCTTAGTCCTTTAACCCTAAATAACATCTAAATAAACCCACAGTGTAGCTACCATCAAAGTGAAACCCCCCTAAACTAATAACTTAGGAACCCCCAATATAATAACGACTTACAAAAAAAAACCATTTTGTAACAATTTGACAAAACAGGAATTAGTAAGATTTTGATCCATAGACATTCTTAAAGACGCATACGACATGTAAATTACGCATAGTAAATACTAATCTTAATACATTATCTTTCAGAATAAATAATTTACAAATTAGGAAATTAGTTTGGGGTTATTATTTTCTTGTTTAAGATCTGCAGCGTTTATATCTTCCATGTTGGCAATCTTAAGTCACATGACAAACGTCGTGTTATGTTTTTCTTTTCCTTAAAAGACATTTAAGGAAAACAGTAATAACATTTTCGCTTGAATACCGTTTTAATAGGGTGCAGTACTTAACCTGAAACTTACATAACCTTCACGGGTGCTCGTTTAATTGCCTGTAACTGATAATTTCGGAATTTATTGATGTGGGCTAATATATTATAAACTATTCTGAGAAATATTTAATAAAACACTCATTCCTACAATATAATGTATTTATGTTGTCTTTGTATTCTATTCTACAGCATGACAGTTGAATCGTCGGAACACTACGAACCTAACAGAGAAGTACGCAAGTATTCCAAACGTATAGGTCTGTATAATACTGTAGGACTGCAATCAAGACCACGAAATTTATAGAGGTTTCTACCTGCTACCTTTTTGTCCAAATAAGTGAGTGTATTAGCGCGCAGTATTCTGTTCGCAACAGACCAATCCGAGGCGTTCATCGCCTATCCTGACTTAGTAATAAGTAGAGTCACGAGTTGTCGCGAACAAATATTAGCGCCATTTGTTTCAACGCCTTACGTACTCATCGACAGGTCTGATTCGTGGTTACTGGCAGCATGTCTTTGTTCAGACACGTATTTTATATTTTGAATGCACCAATCTGAATAAGGTTATTGTGACAACATAATGAATGTAAATCCCCAGTAGAACGCCAAGACAAAAGTGGCAGTTTCAAAGATCAAATCACTAACCATTAAACAGATTTGCAAAAGTATCTACGCATAAGGCATTTAAATAAAATGGTGCAAAAGTCTTTTACGCCACAGACTCGCGGCAGTAAAAAGGATAGGAAAAAACAGTCGTATTCCCGTCATTTGTAATGCCTACTTGAAACATTTCCTTATCGAAAGTTCCGTACGGGAACTGAATTTACGAACGTTTGTCAGAGCTATTTCCATATTTGAAAGACCAGCTTTATGGGGCATGAAATGCAGACACTTGTGAACACGCACATACACCAGCAGCGGATGAATTGTGAGAGGTTATTGTACTGTATACATAACTGTTGCCTATTGTACACATCAGCCACATAAACTGTGCGTGTTACGTCATAGAGCACGCGTGTAAATATAACAGTGTGACACGGCTTGCTGAAGGGTGTTCGCAACACGATTACGTCCCCCGTCATTTATTTTTCTGCTGCATGCAAGCCGGGTGTAAGTATACTGCGGTGAAGTTTAACTGTAAACTCATACATTTCTGTCGGGAATACATTTTCATGTAATGTGTTTGTTTTAGCTATCTTTAAAATTTCCTCTAATTATTATATTAATAGGGGGCTGCTAGAGCATCTCAAGCAAACGTCATCAATAAAAATCTTTCAGGAAGAAAGTTTTGGTTATATTATTTGTTGAACACAACGACAAATAGTAACTTATACTAGAAATAATATGTAAGTAAAATAAAGATTGTCTGGTAAGTTTCTCTTTATTTGCGTTGCGGTACAGCACCGACATTGATAGTAGGCATTTTATTATAGCCAATTTTATTTCTTGTTATTGCCTTGGATCCACGCTGTCACTGTTTCATTAGGGCAATTTGTCTATTTTTAGTATGTCTTCCTAAAATCTTATTATGGAATATATGTTTGGTACTGGTGTAAATATTAAATGTGCCCAGATATTGTATTATGTAAAGTTTTTATTAAAAAAGTTCAAGTTGTAAACCGGCCAAGGACAGAAATTTGTAGTGTATAAAAATTGATAAAATAAATAAATTGAATGAATTTCGACAATTTTGGTTTTAAAATGCACCAGACATGATTATTTCACAGTAAAGCGATATATTTTTTTTATTGTTTTGATACTGGCGCAGTCAGATGTCAACAGTTATGAGCCCGAAAAACTGTTAATATTTACTGAATTCACACGAAACAAAGTAATACCTCCACGCAGTGAAGTATTTCACTCTACGACGCTGGTGCCATACTTTAATAATGATTAACGCCACACAGAAGTAAGTAGATGTTAAAATAATTCCGCGTGAAAAAAATAAGTACTGAAGCATAGCCCAGTGTTTGGTTATCAACTATAATGTTCGCTGAGAGGAATTTAACTTAACTGCTGCAAATAAAATATACGCAATAATCAATTAATTGCGTAGAACTGGTGAAACATTGCGAGGATCTTCTCTGCCAGCGTATTATCCAGAGCAGTGTAACATTCTATATCTTGTATCATTGTACGATGGTTGTATGGCATGGTTTACCTGTTTACAGGCGAACCACAGACGTCCATTCGTAGTGCACTAGGATTATCATTAGAGATGATGGTTAGAGATGATGGTTTATCGCGGGAAAAGTTGACTGTTTGATGGATTTCAATACACTTCCAGCTTACCAGAAGATTACTGGCTTTAGCTTGTACGTGGAGCTGTTGCCCTATTTGACTGAGCCAATGAGAATCCCGATATTGTAATATTTGATGTCTGCAGACAGCTACGTTGTGTCAGTGTTTTCAAGGCTATCTTGGCACAAAATATTTTCGCGATATACCATCATCTCTAATGATGGTTTATCGCGGGAAAATTTGATTGTTTGCTGGGTTTCATCGCACGTCCAGCTTATCAAAAACTCACTGGATTTTTCCCTGTACGTGGAGCTGTTACCCTATTTGATTGAGCCAATAGGAATCACACTAATTATAAGTTCATGTCACGTTCGCAGTTTGCCCTTGACTTTTTTGAAATTTCCTGAAAGTCTCTGAGCCAATAATGACAATATACCTAGAGACGATGGTATATCGCGAAAATGTTTTGTGCCAACATACTCTTCAAAACACTGTAGTATCTTGCAACATATACGATTGGGTGATGTACGTCTGACACAACATTGCTGTCTGCCGACTAATAACAGGCATCAAATATTACAATATCGGGACCCTTATTGGCTCATTCAAATAGGGCAACAGCTCCATGTACAAGCGAAGCCAGCAATCTTTCGGTAAGCTGAACGAGTGTTGAAATCCAGCAAACAGTCTTGTTTTCCCCGCGATAAACTTTCATCTCTAACAATCATCTGTGATATAATTTACCCAGTCAAGTAGGAACTCGCCAGTAACGAAAGAAAAGCACCGGGAATTAATACATGACATTAAAACTTAGCAAGTAGTAGACTTTTCCCGCGATGACTCACCGTCCGTAAATACAGGCCTGCAGAATATTTATGCGTGACGTAACATGAACGATAACTTCTCGAACTGCCGTTAATATTTATCAGCATGTACAGCCAAGACAAGAAAAATTCGTGAGTTCACTGACATGTAGGCAAGCCTCCAAGTATATCTGTGTATTCAAGCTGTTCACTGGCTGCTCTCCGAGACAGTAAAATGAGCCCGCAATTGGTTACGCTTTTATTATTGGCTTATCAACTTATAAAGGCGGTGTCAAATAAGTCAGCGGCCAATCGTTCAAGCAGCACGAACTTACAGTTAATGGAATTCTAGCTTGTGCCTGAAAGAAACCACGAATTTTTCAGGTCTCTATAGATAAGTGATAATAAGTAAGGGGACTATAGGGTAAACCTACCCTACTTCGTGATGCTAAGACGTCGAACTTCAGTAACAGAAATATGTTAAACATTTTAATTGGGATCTTTTATTTGGTACATAGGTCACTTATTGCCGAATCTACACATGTCTGCTTTCTGTTGGTAACCTAGAGAACTAGGTATACAGATCCTTTCCAATTGTGTGAAGCCCGCAAAGTGGTTTATCACGGTGTTATGTTATTTCACGATATATGGATGGTCAGTTTACCCTACCTAGACGATATCCGCCACAAAACACACGCACACACGCAATCAATACCTGTTTGAGAAAAATGAAGACCTGCCGAATAGCAGTCTGCGTCCTATCGACTCGGGACACGTAAAACAAACTCTGCACTACAAACAAGGTTTTCTATTCAAAATTCCAAGAACATGAGATGGGAGTTCGGTCCGGTGTCGTTTCGCTGTCATTCGGCAGGGTGAAAATTAAGTGCGCTCCTATTGTAAACATGTGGTTCGGAGACCATCGTATTTACAAGGTGCTGTTGTTATTAGTATTTAAAGACGTCGCCTTACACGTCCTTCAAATGTATTACAATGTGTTCGTAAAACATTTGTTTACGAAACTATTCCACGTGTGCCCATTGTGCTAATGCACGATAGTAAAACACACTTCAGGCAAGGACGGATCGTCATTATTACACCACGCCCATTAAAAACACTGTTCGTAATCCCTCAAACATAGCTAAAAACGGCTTTTGAGACTTACGCACGTCAAAATGTACTAACCAGATGAATGCGAAACTCCGATATGCATTGTTACAGACTTTCCACTTATAAATTTCCGTGGTCGCCACTTAAAGTCAATTGGTTAAAACATATCGGCGGGAATACTGCGCGCTAGCTCATTGTGATGATGCGAAATTTGTTGAGCGCTTCAAGGTCGTCACTTACGAGCCTCTAACGCGCAGGTATGAGGCGCCCTCAAGTGCTTGACTACGGGATCTATATAACCGCGTACTGCGTTGTCAGGCGCGAGAGAGGTTAACTCGGTCAAACGACCCGTTTCATCCGACGTCGAGGCGTCTACTGGCAAGCGGCGCGGAAAAAACAGACGCCGGTTAAATGAGGAGTTGCTCGGGAAGGGGGAGGGAAATTGCTGGTATGGGGAGGGGATAGAAAGACAACGTGCACTCCCGCGTTACCCCCCCCCCCTCCTTTCTCGTTCCTTCTCTTCAATATCTCCCACGAGGGGATGCTGGTGGGAGGTATTTTCCCTCGTAGGTCGTAGAAAAGGAGAGCGATAGACAGAGAAGTAGAGGGGAGAGGAACCCTCAGTAAAAAAAAAAAAACTGTGACGGCCTGCGCGCATGCGCCGGGGAGCGTCGCGGCGCTGCGTCATTGTCTGCGCGTCTTCCACCCCCCCCCCCTTCTTCCCCACTAATCCTTACTTTCCCAACGGACCCCTGTACCCCAAAAGTCTTTCTTGCGTGATTGCGCGAGTCCCAAGGAGGAAAATTATGAACTGTTGTCGTTACACAGTAATCATAACTATGCATTTAATTGCGGTTTTTTTAAGTATGCAGTCGGAGCTACAATGGTAATATTAGTCGAGAAATTTTGTTGTTTAAACGCTATGGCCACATACACACGTATTTTGCCGACATTTTACCCTGTTGAAAAGAGCAGAGAGTGTGTGTGTGTGTTTTTGGTCGAGCCACTTATGTTTGGTGAAAGAAATGTAGCACCAATTTGTTGGCGATATGTCTTTCTTCAAAGGCGTCGCTCATTGGACTGTGTGAATCATAGCCTAATAAGGTTAGTGCGACACTCGCCAAGATGTGCACGTAAAATATTGAAATAAATATGTTAGAAATTTCTTTTCTCCAAAAATTAGTGGCACTAACCATACGTGATAACTAGGACCATGCAAAATTCGCGTTATTTTCTGACAGCTGCCTAGACTCCAAGTGACTATAGGCTTGTTCGACGTCTCCCGCTGGTCGATATTACCGTGACCTGCCGTGGAGAATGCTTACACGGTAGAGAGGCCAATCTCTGTAAAGACGTACCACACGTAAATGACAACACATAAAAGTACGTGGCCAGTTGAATCGCAGTTTATGCTCTGCTATGTATAGGAAAGTGAAGTTTAGTCTGCTACCAAATTATAACGCGAATTTTGCATGTCGGTAGTTTTAACTGATTGTTGTCGGGATTTTTCTTTTAAGAAGTCGCGAGTTATCAGCGCATGCGCATTATGTTCAGGATAAAGTGAGCACTTTTGTAATACTGGTTACTTTTTTCTTTCTAATAATGCATAGATTCTTGCCGCTGTTTAGGCCTAATATAAACAAATATATTTAAGTAACTTTGAATTGAAAGCTAGCACTTTTAAGTCACAATGATGTTCTTATTTATTATTCTATAAACGATGGTTTTGAAAAGTGCTTACTTTATCGTGAACCAGCTATATTAGTGAATGTGCTGTATGAGCACCATAACGTGGGATTTATTTATTTATTTTATTTATTTACCCACGTTTGGTTTGCAACAAATACGTGATACATTGCATCATATAATTTACATTTGCAAAGAAAGAAAAAAAAATATTAAGTGATAACATTTGCCGTAAAGAAATAAATAAATCAAAGAACAAAATTTGCCTTAAAGTTAACTACCTTAACACAAATTGCTTAAAGAAAAAAATTGAATTACCTAAACAAAAAAAATATTACAAATACAAACATTACAAGTATTAACATTACAACCGTTTCAGTGAGTTTATGTTATCTAATACAGAGTCGACCTTTAGCCCATTCGAACAAAATTTGCCTTAAAGTTAACTACCTTAACATAAATTGCCTTAAGAAAAAAAAATTTAATTACCTAAACAAAACAAAAATATTACAAATACAAACATTACAAGTATTAACATTACAACCGTTTCAGTGAGTTTATGCCATATAAATACAGAGTTGACCTTTAGCTTATTCTATTCCGAAGTGACATAATTGACCCTGAAGTTATTTACTATTACAAGATTACAGAAAAAAAAACATTGAATTGCCAAAACCGGAAAATATTTACAAATGCAAAATTTTTCACAATTTTCTTGACATCAGTGATATTTGGCTATCGACAAATTTATATGCAGCGTTCTCCTTCTTTCCATTTAGCAGTTACATTTAAGCTGAGATAAGTACAAATATTATTATACATTGTCTAGCACCGAGGGAGGTTGAATATGAGTTCTGTCGAGGAAAAAACAGGGTAGAAGTAGGGAAGGGTAAAAAAGAAGCTCAGGTAAGGGTAAAGTATGGGGAGAAGATGAGGGTTAGGGTGTAGAATCCCGTTATTCAGAGAGTTCAACAACCGCAGGCTAGGTCCCACAGTTTTTTTTAAATCTCAGGCGAGGTTCGTGATTTTTTCCGTCCGGGGCAATGGCGCGCGTCCTTGACCTTGGCGACAGTAAACTGTCTCGATTGTTTGGACAGCTAATCGGTTAGCCTGCTCTCGAGGAGAAAAACAATTGTGTCACCAGTGGAACCCAGACTTTGCAATTGTCAATACACGCTCGTCGGCTTGAAATGTTCCACATTGAAAACTTACAACAGTCGCGAAAACATTTTTAAGTTAGCTTATTTCACTGTCTTATGTGAACCCCTGCAGCTCTGCATTATGTCAATGATAGTTAGGGCCACGTACTTTTCGCGAAAATAATTTTTTTCCCAGATTGTTTTAGTGCCTTCGTGCACATCTTCAACTTTGCTTCATGGTTATTGGCAGCATGTCTGTGTGAAGTGACGTCTCCCATTAGATTGCGCCAATCACAGGTTACCGCAACGCTACACATCTGTGATTTGTCGGTTGTACCCCACGACACGTGATTGTTTAAACATCCAGTCGCCGACTATGAAGCAAAACTGCAGCTGTGAACGTAAGGCTTTGAAACAAACTGGGGAAAAAATATTTTCGCGGTAAATTCATGGCTGTAGCGATTGGATGTTTCTACACTGTAAAAAAACTTCCTGAAATGTTTAGGAAGTAATTAACCTAAGCGCAGTATGGGACAGTTACCATACTTCCGCCTTGTAAATATTCAAACTTTTGCAGTTGTTACAATACAAGTCTGGTAACTTCAGTATATATTTGACTGTTTAATAAAAAGTTTGGGATTGCTACCATGGATGTCTGGGAAACAATTCTGCCATACCTACTTTCTTAGCGCTCCTATACGCACGTGTGTCAAATTTACAGACTATTTTCTAGAGTGTAGGAGCCGCGTTTGGCGCAGCGGCTAGAGCACTCGCCTCCCAGAAAGGCGATCCGGGTTCGATTTTCGATGGGGTCGGTCCCCGGATTTCACATGTGGGAATCTTGCCGAACGATGCCGCTGGCCGACGGAGATCTCCCGTTTCCCCCGCCCTTCATTCGCTGTTTCATACATCATGCCACCCCCACCAGCGCCAAAGTCCTGGATGTTAATAGTTAGTGGATGGTAACTTTCCCTTTACGTTTGAGGCACAGAAACGAGGAAGGCGATAAGTCAAACATATCACGTGCGTCAAACACCTCATCGCCTCTAGGCGCAGAGGGCTAAACTAGCGTGCAGTGTTTTCATAGAAACAGTTTTTCAACGGGACTTCAAGCGATGACCCTGTTGTTTTATTTGTGGAAAGTTTGAGATAAAGTCCAATGTAGGTTTCTATGGCTTAGTTTTACGATTACGGTTGATATTTTCTCAGCTACAGCAACGTGAAAAAGTAGTTTTTAGCAGTTTTGAGGAGCTTGGAACCATGTTTTTAATTAGCGGACGGCATTTTTAAAATCATAGGGACACAGTTTGAAGTGTGATTCTTTTCGTAGTTAACCGCATTGTAAACATTTGTAATAGTTACACAAGAAAAAAATACTTTCCGTACCACACTACGTCACATCTCACGCGCTAATTACTAGAGGTCACGATTTTTGATGAAAAGAATTCTGCAACAATTTGTTTCAATACCTTGTGTGCACATCTGCAGCTCTGCTTCTTGAGTATTGGCAGCATGTAGGCGTGGCTCATTTGACTAGTGCCAGCAGGGACAAGATTACTGCGACACCACACGTCTGTGATTTGCGGGTAGAACCCCGAGACGCTGAGAATTTTAAACAGCCAACCGCAGAATTCTTTTCACCAAATATCGTGGGCTCTACTAATTACACTAACTCTTAAGAGTGAGTGGTAGATAAATAAACTCTGAAAACATTAATTTATTTCTACGCTTTTTTCGAAGCCAATGTGGATTGAATGTTGAATGACAATCCTAGATAATGGTATTTGCCAACTTTATGAGTAAATATTTATACAGAATTACTAACTCGTTACGCGTGATCTCTTGCGACGCAGTTAAATGCACGAGGTTCCGGCGTCAGAGATTGTGCCTCAGAAGTTCGTATTACTGGAAATAATTTTGTTTAAAACGTTGTCTGAAACTATTGTCTAGGATTGCTATTGTTTAATTTTCGCAAATTGGCTTCAAGAAACGTACAATTATAGATTAATGCTTTTAGCGTTGAATTATGTACCACGTCCTCTCAAGGGCTGACTAAAATCTCTTCTCTTCCCTTGGATGTTTCTAACTCTCAGCGTCCTATACGAGGTTCTATCTGCAAATCTAATACGTGTGGTGTCGCAGTAGCTTTGTTCTGATTGGCGCTGTACAATGGGAGTCGTCTCTACATAAATACACTCTGCCAATAGCCGTGCAGCAAAGCTGCGGATGTGCACGTAAGTCACTAAAACATGTTACAAAATCTTTCGCGGAAATTTCCGGTCCTTACTTGTTTGCACTTGTTATGAAAACACTTACGTCGACTTAACCTAAATATTTAAATTTAAGGAATTAAACATCATGTATTGCAAGGCAAGATTACAATCGCTGGAAATATCACGCAACAAGAACTAGATATGTAACACGCTCGCGTATTCGTTGACCCTACTTTATTATTGTACAGCATGCAAACATGTAATAAACCGACGTGTTTCATATGTCAAGCTGCTAGGTACCTGAATAACACCATTATATTTTGCACGTTCGAGGCCTACAAGTGGGGAAGCGATAAGGACGGCAGGGCGCGCACATCTCGCCTCACATTAGCCTCTAGACGCAAGCCACAGAACTGGCGTAAATCTTCTTGCCGACATCTCGCCTCTATGACACATTCAGTGGTAACGTAACATTGAAGATGTGTATTGTATACACCTATACCTTTTAAAAAATTCTGTGCCAAGATTTGAACACCAGAAAAGGGCTGCAAAAACACACATTTTCGCTATTTCCGGCAGCTAGAAAGTATGCTTTAATGAGTAGCGGTGAACTTGAATTGGTTATGCTCACGTGTAATTGTTTTGAATGCTGTTCCTAAGCAGACGTCACTCATGCGCTATGAACAGTTCTCAAATTGTAACGTCCAAAGGTCTGTGCACCGCTTGGCGGCCTGAGCTGGCGGCCACAGTGAGAAACCACTGTGAAATCGGTGACAATTGACTGATTCCGATAAAGAGTGCCAATTCCACAAGTTAATTAGTGTATGTCCACAGATTTTCCAGTAATTTATCACTGATACAATACATGAAAACAACTGGAAAAAATGTGAATATTTACTGGTTTTCTTGTGAGATGTTGGCACACTTAAAGGAAAACAGTGAATATTCACTAATTAAATAGTGACTACTTTCATAGATTCAAATTGTTGAAACTGCTCCATCTATCAGCGTGAATCAGTGAATATTCACTAATTCAGATTTAGAGTGTAATCGTACGGTGTTACGTAAGTACTTGAAATTATGATTCTATGATTCTCAAATTGCAACTTGCTCAACAGAAACAGAATTTTGTATTCTTAGAGTGCTGTAGCTACATAAATACCGGCCGGGTTCGTAATACATCAAATAGAAGTGCACTGGCTATTATTATGTACGTATTATCTAAACCACTGTAGGTACCTATTAAACTTTCATAGAAAACCGCCTAAAACGTAAACACTATATCCGTCAGTTTGTTGCTGTTCGTGTAGAGACGATGTGGTTCTCGTCGAGTGTGTCAGTGTGGCCCTTATAGCGTCATGTTTCCGCGCCTCACACGCGGAAAATTTCATCCATTGTATACTTCTCCCAAGAAACGCAATTTTAGTCAAGCGTAGACCCACTTTAAAGAATTGTTATTTAAGTTACAAATACGTGATTCATAGAAACTGGAAAATTTTCGTGAATTGAGTTTAGGACAAGATGGAATTCATTCACATGTAAATATGATATTTTAAATCGGTACTTAGTTTCATTGACACACCTTTGTTAATATAAAGCCAATAATAAACTTGCAAGGAAACAAGCACCAATTTGCTAGTTACCTTGCCTGGTGTACAATTGTACGTTCTACACGCCAATGAACAAACAGTAAAGTGGCGGAATGTTGTGCCGTATAGGTCGTTGAACTAGTGAAATTTCACAGTTCCTAGTGATTCATACTGTTCATAAGCTGCCCCTAAATGTTTTTCGCCTTAACAACCAATTATCTGTAAGGATTTGTATTATGTGATAGACAAGATCCACTTAAAACGTAAAGCAGTAGCAAGACTTTCCATAATGAGTCATCCAGAGGTAAGAATATTGACAGCGTTTAGGCACTGAGCACAGGCCATAAACTTTTTTCTCGTACATGACTCCTCTGTTGTTTTTATCCCGGTACTTAGCTATGCAGGACCAGTTCTCAGTGTACCATACATTTTAGCTAGTGTACGATAATTCCGGATTTCCGGTGTCGGCGAAATGGTATCCACGCAAGGATTCGGAGAAGTACCAGCCCAGCCAGCAGAGACGGGCGGACGGCACAGAGGTAACCAACTGTCTCTCTCTCTCTCTCCCTCTTTCTCTCTATTTCTTCCTCCTCCACTCCCGCCTTCTCCTACTCCTTCACCTCGCCTTTTCTTCCGGCAGTTGTCCGCGCGGCGGGGTTATTTACAACTCACGAGTCCAACCTCTCTCCCACCCACGACAAATATGCAATTGTCCCACTGCTACAATTAAGCCCATGCTAGGTAGTTTTTTTTTTTTCACTCTGATACAACTTCAAATTTTTATTTTAACAGAATGCTTTTAAAAATTTAATAAGATCAGTCAAACGATGCAGAAATCTATGAAGACGTATTGCTAAATAATGCACCATTAGTTCGCCATTTTTTTTGCTTGATTATGGCTTATTTTTATAACAATTTGGTGATACTTTGCGTATAATATTCCGAAGGTAAAAAAAACTGAGTGTTTTATTTCTACAAAAAATAAAGGTACAAATTACGACAATTTTGAGACAAATTCGATACGAAAATTATGTTGCTTTAAAGATAATATTTTCAAAATCACTGTAAAACTGTTGATGGTGCGGTTCACGTTGGACTCACGTTCAATTCGATCTCCGTCTCCGGCCATCTTCATTTCGCCCCAGACGAATGCTGGGATGGCTCCTTAACAAAGGCCATGGCCGACTCCTCTCCCAGCTCCTGTCATTGTACCAAGTTGTGCCACCGTCTATAATGACCTCGCTGTCGACGAGATGTAAAGTCCACTTACATCACCGTACTTTGGATCTGCCTTCGTCTCCGCGCTGTTTTCACGAAGTATCTTCACTCTTGCTGTTCTACCGCCTGCGGACGATTGTTTACCGACTGTATCTGCGTTAAATGTATATCCACGAGATATTTCCTTATAAATTGTAGTCTGATAATAAACAAATTATTGTACAAACATAGACGAAGAGCTTCTGAAAAGTATACCGTAAATTCAGTAAGCTTAATAGAAGATTCCTGATATGATCAAGAATAGGGATTTACATGTTAAGTTATATTCGGCGATGCTCAGTCATTTTTTATTATATCGCTTTGGTACGGAAACCATTTCCTGCATCGAGAACAGGAGAATATTGCTACAGGAGTAGAAATGTAGGAACAAATGTGTACAATGACTTTTTTCAGGTGTGTTTGATAGTGAAAATACTTATTTCTACATAAAAAAATTATTGAATTTTTAAAAATTTTATTTTTAGTTTCAGCATTTTTTAAATAGGGGCCTACAAATAATTTTTATTCTTTATTTTTATGAGCATGACATTGTAGCCTGCAATGTCTTTATCCACTGTGATTTTTTTTAGTTTGGTACATCAGTTGGTTTTAGTGTACTCCTTAAAACGGAAACATGCAAAATATGACTTAAACACGCTATTACGCGAAAAATATGAGAGATAAAAAAAATTTCATAAGAGCCAAATTTAGTCACATTTTGTGTCTAAAATAAGAAATAAAATATCTGGTACAAATAAAAAGTAAAAAAAAAAATGGCGATGAAAATTTCGGTAGACCGGCGCATTATCACCTCTCAGCGCAAGCCACTCAGCTGACGTGCAGTGCTTTACTATCATCCTTTTTCGTAAAGGACTTCTTTGTAAATAGCACTTGTGAAGTATTCGTAAATGAACTGTAAGTTGTGTCAACAGATGGCGTAAATATTCAGAAAAAAAAAATATATATATATATATAAACGAAAAATAATTTAATAATTGGGATTATTTTTTAGATATTTATGTGAGTATTCAATTGTGGATAGGCCTTAGCTCTTTAAAGTGTGCGGCGTGCAATCCAGCTGAAGGTAGTAGTGAAGACGTTACGGGACACCTGCACGCTCAGTCAAGACGCGACGTATGAGCTGCGGGTTGCACTTGTAATTTCCGCGCGACCAGCTCTTGTCTGACAAAAGCTCGATCTCGCGCCAGTCCGTCTTTTGTTGATCTTTTTTTTCTTTCCTTCCCCGCTCCCCTCTCTCCCGGTGTCAAATACCTCCTCCCTCCCCGCTGTGTGCCACCCTCCCACCTTTTTCTCCTGCGTTATCAGCTGCTGACACTGAACATTGTAGGGTGAGGGGGCAGGAAGGGGGAGAGAATCCCCAATTTCCGCCGGGGTTGGATGGACGCGATCATGTGACATCACGTCTCGTGGTCCCCTCTCCATTCTTCCCCCTTCCTTCCCCTCCTCCTCCGTTTGTCTTTCCCTCTTCTCCTCCCCCGCACAAAGGTCTCATTGTCTCGACTGACTCAGCGGAACGTTGATGCCTAAAAAACGATGGGTGGGTGAGGTGTGAAAGGAAAGGCAAGTCAAAAGCCTCCTGTTGCCAGACACACAAGGACAGAAGATGTCATGTGACACGAGGTTTTATACGCCTCGTCTTCCTTCGTCGACTCCACTGACCTACAGAGCTTGTTTTGGGCGTTTTCGCGGCTCCGTCACTTTTTTTTTTTCACCGCGGCTTACGAGCGTAGGCGCGGCATCGGAAGGGCACAGGCAGTGTTGCACGTAGACCCTCCCCCATCCCTCACCAAGTAATATAAAAATAATTTTTTACTGTGTTAACTTCGGTAAATTTTGACAGGTATTTATGGGCAGACGCGAAAATATTTTCAGTTAACATACTCTCCAATAAACTGTATTATTTTTATCTTACTGTAACCGGATGTTGCAATTTGTGACTTGTGAACAGTTTGGGACTAATCACACGTTCTGAGTTAAAGAAAGTTGTAGGGCCTACTGTTCTAACTAGACGTATTGAAGAGAGAAACAATGCTTCAAATAAACAATAGCCAATGTAGATACAAAACAGTCAACTTTCCCCGCGGTTTTACAGTGTACTTAGCAAAACTCTTAATATTATGTAATATGCGTCACAATGCAAGGCAAAATTTACTGTACAAATGGCGAAATGGACAGCTCAGGTCAATTTTTGAGTTAAAACTGTCTTGCACTGTGTTGCATATCACAAAATAAGTTATTAACAGTTATTGCCCGCAAGTAACTGGAAGTTTATACTTGAAACTCTTCGATGTTGACATAAATATTTATTTTTGTGTGGACTAGTGATCGACCATAATTATAGCACAAATAAAGCGTGGTACAAGTTGTTTGCACATTTTTGTCTGATTTTTAGAAAAGAAAATACTTCCTCCCCCCCACCTCCTCCAGAAAATTGATTCACGTGAAGCCAATGATTACGAGTATGTGCAACGTGCGAGCTTCGGTTTTAAAACTCGAATTATTTCACGTTCTCTATAATGGAACGTGGGTTGTGGTAGGCGGGAAATATTGTCATAGAATGAACGCGATGACGTCACTGTTTTAGACCGAACGTGAACACTATGCATCCAACGGATATCGAAACCGAATGTAAGATTTGTTAATTATGTTACCCACGCTTCTTATTCCGTAGTGTTTAATAACAAGTGATGAACTGTCAATTCGATTACATAAAATGATTACCTAAACGGTAACAAATTAATGCATTTCAGTATGTGATGAAGTAGACCTACACGTTTAACATGAAATTGGTGTTTTTTCTGTCCTTATAAACTATTGGGACATAAACCGTCACGTCTCAAACTTTCCTCTGGGCAAAGCAGGCAAAGAGCTGATAAGTGTTAATTCGTCAGTCTTAAATGGGCCAATTATACTTACCGAACTCTGGTATTGCGGGATTTCGGCCGTAATAAACCGGCGACATTTATGCTTAGTTACTGAACTGACGTAGACTTAACCAGTGAGCGTTGTTCGTTACTCGAATGCGGAACGTAGTGCAACAAACATACAAATATAGACGTTTCAACTCGAAAATAGTTGGTAAAAACCTTACCCCACTTTACTAACTACAAAGGTTACTACTGCCAGAACTTTCAACCGCTAGGAGCAGTACTGTCAAATACCATAAAAAATATCGCCTGAGTGTTGTTTTGTATGTTTGGGTAATATTTCGTTCTGCAAATTCATGTTATGCTGGCCTAATTCTGAAGTACTGCAGCTTTCAGAAATTAAGATACAAAAAAAAAAAACCTTTCCTCAAAAAAAAATACCAAGGATGATGAAACAATAGCAAATTGATTGGTTGAGAAAATAATAAGATAATGGTATGAAAATGTGTTACCCTTAAGAAAATAAGGGCCAAAATTTTCTGGGCCTGAAACTCTTGAACTCATTTATAAAGTAATTACGGAATACCCGAGTGGGACCGTGCTGTTAAAAATACTTATAATGAATTATTTTAAATATTCATTGCAAATTTAGGTGTATCAAATGCATTTATGTGAATTATTATTTTTTAAATTAAAATTCGTAAATGTTCCGCAGACATCGCGAGATACTTGAATCAACTTTGGGGCTTGAGTTTTATAGTTGTATAACGAACAAAAAGTTTACGTACAGAAGCGTTTACTGTCCTCAGTTCAAGACGTTTAGCAATTGTCATGTTGGCTACGTATTGTATAATTTGTGGATACACGTAACGTTCGTGGGGCGTTCAGCAAATAAGGATGTATGTCTACACAAGTCCCATGTGCCTTAAAATAAAGAGTTTGGTGTAATACGGGCACAGTAAATACACTTTCATTACCACAACAAAATGTTTGTTTAAAAATGATCCACTTTAAAATTACTTGGCCTCAAAGAAAATTTTTGTTTAAAAGTTACAGTACTGGTAAGAAAAATCATACTGTTAAGATAATTTATTTAAAATCATTGTGGGGATTAACAGTTACGCTATTTTCAACACAAGCTTAATGTCGAAATATTAATATCTTTGCTACAAAGAAACTTATATAATTTTATTAAGAATGCTTTCATAAGACTAAATGTGAAACAAAATATAAATTTTCCACATTTGTTTTGTTGTAAGACAAGATTTCTTAATCGCCAGTCAAATACTTTTGAGGCTAAGTACTTTGAAGTGGATGATATTTATAAACAAAATTTTTCTGCGGCAATGAAAGTGTTTTACCTCGTGTTTATAATGTTTCAAATTCAGAGATGTCACGCCATAATTCGAAACAGTGGTTACAATCAGTGAAGTGTTAATCACTGAAATTCCAGTTAACTATCAGTTTCTGGCTAATGAACCTGCAAATCAGTTCATAGGCAAGTGAAATTCACTGCGAATAAGTGGAAATCGCTTTTTAAATCACTGAAACAATCAGTACGGTTTCACTGACAACAGTTGCTCGTTTTTGACAGAAACGACTGGAATTTCACGGAGCTGATTCATTTCTCACTGATTCAAGTTTTTAGCGTGCAAAAATTCTTGCAAGAAAATGAATGCAGTCCTTAAATACGATGTATTAAATCGCATGTATCGCTGTCACATATTGCGTGTGCTGGTTTTCTGCCTTAGTATTGGCGGCTTAGAAAAGCGTTTAAAATACCCACGACGCTGGGAAGATCACGTATCACTATCCTTAGCTTCCATTTCACCTCTTATCCAGTGCACAAGTGTATCCTAAGAATGCTAAATCACGAAGTAGCATGAGCTAGGGAGAATTTCAAACAGTAAACTAAGCTGAATTTTTAAACGTCCAGTATGTGACGAGACTTAACTACTTGCAGGCTTTTAAATATAACACGTTTATCGAGCATCCCTGGTCACATGATTAATTAAACATACATATAAAAGCAGTTATCCTATATAACCGGCTAATATGTGGTAGACGTACGTGATCTTAAATTTGGGAAGGAGGGAGCACGGCTTGAAAAAAGGCGGTAACTTGTTGCCTTCTAGGTTTTTTTTTATTACAGGAAATACTGTTTTTGTCATGCATGTACGTACATATTTTATGGTTAATGCAGGTGTTAAAAATAAGAGGTCAGTGTCTACAAAAATATAACATGAATATGTTATCACAGTTATAATAATTTGTCTTTGTCAAGTTTAGGTTGCAAAAATATTTTCATTGTTATTGGCGAGTATTTGAGAAGGTGCATTTGAAGTCACTGAATCACTGTTATTGTCTGTGAAGGGTATCAAAAGTACCGAAAATCGTCTCGGAAAATTTACCATAAGTCGTTTTGAGTCGGAATTGAACCCATGACTTTCATAATGAGAAACACGCACGTATCAAACACATTCTGTTGCGACAGGCTGCAAGTAAGCTTCCCAAGAACAACTTCCTCGTCTCTTTGGGATCACAGTTGTCTTGTGTGTTACACTATTTACGATAAATTAAACAATGCAGAAACCCTCGTGAAATGATTAGACAAGCTAGAAAAAATTGCAGGTAATTTTAATTGGCATTGTTCATATGGTAGAAGAGAAGTAACAGACGAAATTAAAATGATGGTATAGGCCTAGGCCAATCATGATAAAGCGAGGACTTAAGAAATTGAACAAAAGTCGTTTTTTTGGTGACCACAAATTTCGCTGTAGTGGTTAAATTTTTTTTAGTCTCTGCAAAATTTACTGGGGGCAGCAAAAAATTGTTGTATTCATCACAAAAACTTTTGTGGGATCCATAATGACAAAATATGTTGTGGTAGCAACGAATCATTATTTCAATTAGAGTGAAAATAGTAATTTAGCAATGCTTTAGCATACTGCTCACTTTAGCGTCAGCAGTCTAGCGCACAAGTCAAATGGTGTATTTTGATGTGGTTTTTACTGTACTGCTATTTCACAGGTAATATGTTCATCACGTATTGAGATGCATGCCCTCAGTGTTTTCGTGTAGTACAACCAAGATAGCTGTTGCGAAATAACGTGCTTTTTGAGGAATAATATACTGTATATATATTTTTACGCGATAAAGGTAAACATAGTCACTTTAGTGTACAAATTTTTGACCGACTAATATATTTTACTACCCGATTAATTAACAACCTTTGAAATGGTACGCAAGTCAAATAACTTTATAATTGTACTCAATGAAGATATGGGTGCTCATTTTCACATAACGTCAATTATTTTAGGCAGTTCTAGTGTATCGTATATGTGATTGCGAGTCGACATTCCTGAGACGTAAGTTTCACAGTATACGGTATATTGTATTTTGGATTTTGACAGACATACAATATGTAAACAACTGAAATTATGTTAAACAGAATATTATGGTATAAACTGAGAAATATTACTGTGGTGGTAACCATGTGTATATTTAAAAGTTCCGTTAGAAAAAAATATCAAGCATTCTGATGATTTATAAGCGACAGTGGGAAAAAAAAAAAAAAGAAAAAAAAAGGAAGCCTACATATAGCAAGTAAACACTATTAGAAGTAATGTGACATCTGTAAAGAAAAAAAAAAACAGTTTTAATCAGCTCGTCAGCCGACGTTGAAGATAAACGCATGTACTGTAAATGATGAGACATTGCCAGTGTGTTACAGTTCATGTAGGATATTTACGGTCTTGCTGGCGACGTTCACTTGTTTGTAACTCATCGCTAAAGTCTACTATCGCGAGCGTTTTTTATCCCCCGACTTTTGTCATCTCCCAAGGCCACATCCCCCCTTCCCCTCCAAACCCAGCGTTGTATAAACGACCATGTGGTGACCTTCAAACAAGCCTTTTCCTTGGCAGTTGAGCTCAGAACTTTTTTTTTACCAACCCTTAAAAGTGGTTGGCACAGTTGTTATACCTGGTTGCCCTTGAAAGAGGAAACGGAAGAAAAAATAAATGAACAAGTCGCTGGCAGTACTTGGAATTCCTGCTTGGAAACGCAACCATTACTTCGAAACTGTGTAGCATCATTTTCCTGCTGTCATTTGTTGAGTTTTTACGTTACAGATTGGTTCTGATGTTTTTCGGGAAGGGGGGGGGGATAAGAAAGTCCATTAATATGAAAATATTAATAAATGAAAATTGTTAGAGACAAAAAGATGGCTGTTTCCCAGTCGGCAATTGAGTTAGTGCTTCAGTTAAGTTGTCACGAATTAAGAATTTAGCTAGATTCGTTGCATGTCACTTTAGTGTATCGTGAACCGTGGTTACTTTAGTACGGTGCGGGTGAATTTGGTCCACTCATGCTACAATTGGGTCATTTAACGAAGAAATACGTATATGGAGCAGAGTGTCCAAAGATATTACTATGAACCAACTATTGAAGTTTTCTTCGCTGAACGACATGAAAACCGACATTTGACACCCGCAAGGCCAATTAAGTCGGGTCACATGTCAATTTTGTTGACCCTAGAAGCCTACATTTTGAAACACTTCCTTTGTTGCTATATATTTTGATGTAAATTTTACGACAAACAGCATAATATTATCATTATCGTAGCAGTAGTACCACAATACTTTGCTAGCATGTTTTAAAACGTGTTGCAGCACTTTAATTACCGTCGCATTGGCTATTCAATGGGCTGTAGTCAGGCTGGCGATTTGTTTTTAGGTTGATAATAAGAACTGCTGTAGAGTCAACACTTTCGTAACCAGACTTTCTGTAAAAAAATTAAGTAAAAGAATCTAGCCGTTCTGTATGTGCACTAATGCAAACACAGTCTCGCATTATCAGTTATATTGTCGTTCAGGCTGGAAAATGCAGTTGAACATACCAAATGCCTGGTTAAAAGTGTGAAGCATTTTTGCTGTAGTGATTTCCTTGTAACATAATTACTTGTCAGTCATTTGTACCCTGTATTGATTTTATTTGTTTCCTGTAACAGCACGTACGTTTGGAAACAGATCCCGCAGCTGAACATGTCGAGGATAAAATGCGCAAATTAACCCACCGCGTCTCGCTTTCTGAGCATGCCGACGCTGTGACGTCACCATTCTGTTTCGGTCCTGCTGGCGGCACGTTCATTTGTTTCCTGGCATGGTAATTTAGTCGAGACGTGACTTCAACAGCAGCCTCCGAAACTCGAATAAGGAAAACGAAAAAAATTCTAACAGAAGATAGTGAAGAGAGTGGATTAAAAAAAAAACGGTTTTGTGGTACTGTAGTAGCTGTTCTCTTTTAAAACAACTAGTGTTGCGTTGTTGTAAATGTTCGTTAGTTACATGCTATAATTACATAGTTTTTATATTAAACATTTTTTTTTAACTGTAGTGAGCACAAAATTGTTTGTTAAAATGGACCTCACCAAAATGTTTAAAGTGGTTACATTTTTGTAGGCACTGCAAAACCTTACTACGGCCAGCACGAAAACAAATTTACTGAAGTCCATGGCATTTTTTTTTCAGCGCAGTTGTACAAATATTGTAATAAATACTGAACTAAGTCACTAAATCCTGTGTAGTTATACAATTCGTGAAGGCGTACAACACGAAGTTGCCCTAACGTTGAAATTAGTGCAAGCCTTTATTTATTTCTTAAGGTCTTGGGTAATGAGTTTTTGAATTACACATTGAAATATGATGGCGGCACGAAAAAGTTCTCTAATGTATGTAGTAACGTAGAATCCATCACTTCGTGTGTTCTCGTAGACGAATATCTGTAATAGGCCTGCAGTTAGCTCCGTTTATAATATTGAGAGGCGGCAAAACGATTACGTAATATTTTTTTTTTTAAATTGGAGTTTAAACATTGTCAACTTCGCAGCTTAGAAATTATGAAA
Organism: Medauroidea extradentata; assembly: GCA_003012365.1. NCBI lineage: Eukaryota > Metazoa > Arthropoda > Insecta > Phasmatodea > Phasmatidae > Medauroidea > Medauroidea extradentata. The sequence goes on along the minus strand of PNEQ01017626.1, from coordinate 18,524 downwards.
TCGCTGATATTATAGGTTATTGTTAGTTTTGTCAAGTCTGCTATGTGAGTCTATAACAAATAAACCTACAAATATGCCGAAATAATTATTTGTATATCTAAGTCAATCATACATTTCTTTCCGCTGTTTTGTTTAAGTACGTGTTACTGTAGTGAGAGGCAAGAAGTAATATTTTACACAAAAATTATTTTCTACAGCAAGTTATTTTAAAATTTAAAATCTTTATTTTCGGAGTATCTGGTAAATAAAAGTCCGATAAGCAAATGGCAGTGTATATGATGAAAAACAGAACATCGTGGTGTCTCAGTTAAAATCGAACAAAGTGCAAAGTACTGATTTAAAAAAAAGTTCTAGCAAGGCCTGTGTGGTTTGTGTGTTACCAACCGCAATCCTCAGTGAACTACTGAAGACTTAATTTTTCACATTCCCGAGTCAGAAGACAAAGTAACAGATATTACATTGCCATTTAAATCATTAGTTTAGGTATGGGCTAGGTTTTTAGAGATTTGTATAATGTAAAACCGAACACTGCTTTCTGTACACGAGCGACAGTATCTCTTACCAACAACACCGCAACGAACGGTTGCGTAGGCTACTGTCAATAATATTGTTTATATATTAAACAATATTATTTATTTTATTATTGCAGTATGGCATAATTGTACGACAGAAGAATCCACGCTACGATAATTATTTTATTACATCAGATTTGCGAGAATCTGCTAGGAATAAGGGAAGGGATATGTGCCGCTGGTCTGGAGCACGTGTGTACGTTGGGGGGAACCGCCCGTCGCGGGAGTCGTTTGCCGGCCGGAGGTCCGTCAGTTGCCGTCAACTCGCCCACGCTACCACCGGCGCCAACCGCTTTGCCATAGCCCGGCCATTATTTTCGTTTGTTTACATTATACAGCAATCGTTGTCTCATATCCTAAACAACACCAGTATAATCAGTGTTAGGGAAAACTAATGCCATAAAAACAGTGGTTTTATGCGGCAACTGAAGTCCGATATTGCTAGATTATGTGTTAATAGCAGCGTTTTCTGATCAAATCCATTGGTACGACGGCATCTGAAGTCCGATGTTAGCAAATTATGTGTTAGTATATGTGAAACGTTTCCTGATCAAATTCTTTGGATCAACGTACTTGCTCTATATTACAGTACCTATTTACCACGATATTCTTGCAGTGCTACTGGTTTAAGCTAAGTATCTTGATCACAAGTCGTGAACTATGTCTTTGACGTCTAGCACGGCAGATGGGCGTAAAACCTCGCGGCAAGATATTTATTTCCTCAGGAGTGTTTGGGATAGTACGCGTATACAATACTCGCACGAAAATGTTACTACACAAAATGCTTTTCCGATAAATTTCGTCGAACAGCGGGTAAATACACAAAACATTGCTTACATTATTGAGGAAACCTAGACCATTACAAATAGGTGGAAGAAACAGTGCGGGCGTAAAACGTGACGTAAAAAATAGGAATAAAAATTTTAGGCTGCAAAAAAAAAGTTTTATCAAGTCCACGAGACCGTAAATTATATGGTGTACTCTTAAAATATAATGCTGCTGTAAATAATTATAATAATTTATTCTGGAGGGCTGAGCCATTCCCTTTTCCGTCTCTTTTTAGCTGTCAGTTGGACAGCTGGAACCGCCTTTTTTGCCGACCGCCCCTCCCCCTGTGCTCGAGAAGCCCCGCCCAGCGGCCGCGCCCAGAAGAGGCCCCGCCCCTCGCCCGGGGCCTCGTACTGTTTGCCCTCGCGCGCCGACCCCTCCTCCCGCCCTTTTCCCCTCCCGCTTTTCATCGCAGGGGGGAAATTGGAAATATTTCAGATGCCGGGGTGGGCATTATGGGTCCGTCGCTGGCACATTATGTAAAGTGGGTCGGTCTATTTATACGACCGGACCACGTGGTGCGAGGGCCCCGCCCCTCGCCGCTCGCGGCCGCTAATAATGACGCTCATTAATGAATCATTGACGAGGGAAGGCTACCCATCACAAATAGTTTATCCGCGAGCGAATTACCGCGGTTTGGCGGCGTTCATCGCAGCGGTCTTCTCTGCCGGCGCGTCAGTGTCAACATACTCTCTCTCTAAGTCCTGCCGCTCGTGCCGCATCTGACTGTAGGTGTCCCTCCATTGTTTTTACAGTGTATTGCTCTGATATAACGTGTGTGACCCAGAGCGGCTATGCTAAGCTCGCACCTTCTGCTGAGTTCAGATGCGCATGTTAACGGACAGTAGAAAACCACTACAATTACAGATGATTATTAGTGGTGATGGTTAGAGATGACGGTATTCAGCGAAAATGTTTTATGCCAACATACCCTTGAAAACACTGCAGTTTCTTGCAACATGTATGGTATACGTCTGTCATATCGTTGCTCTCTGCAGACAAATAACAGGACGCAAATATTACCACAGCGGGATTTTTACTGTCTTAGTCAAATAGGGTAATAGGCCAGTAATCTTTTGTTAAGCTGAACATACGTTGAAACCCAGCAAACAGCCAAATATACTCGCGATAAACCATCATCTTTAATGGTTATTTAGTGCAGGAAAATTTGTTTTCTGCTTATGTATGGATCACTGGCTATCGCCTTTAAGTGGAGCTCTTACCCTATTTGACTGAGCCAATAAGAAATCCCAAAATAGTAATAGTTCGAGGCACGATTTTTTCGCGTATTGATTCTATGTCAGGTCAAACGTCAATACTTCACTCCTTCTGTGATTAGACGAGAGCGGTTTTAACACATATTTGGCAACTGCAAGCCTGCAGTTATAAATAAAAAAATAAGTCGTGCAGATATTATGTGCTACACGTTTGCACTGTTATAAGCCAAGGGATTTTCGGCTTCTGCCAGTACACGTATAGAACTGAGAAGCCTAGGCTGTTGCCAGATGAATACGCGAAATACTCGTGCCTCTAGTTATCTGATTAGTAACTTAGCAGATTTGTCTGGTGTAAACACATCAGCTTTTTGCATTGTGTAGGCCTAGTTCTCCGCTCCCCTCTTTTTTGCAGTCTATTGCAAAACTGACCCAGCAGAGTTATAATCTGTTATGCGTAAAAAAAAAATCAAAACACTGAAGGTTGATTTCTGTCATAGGAAAGTAGGCCTAGGCTAATGTTTGAATTGATTGTCCCAAACATTTGTAAGAATTATAGTGAGTAAACAATTAGTACATTTAACAGTGTACAAATTTACCGAAGTTGCGTTGAAGGGCGTATAATAAATTCTGTAGCATTAAAGCATAAAGGTAAAAAAAAAAAAAAAAAAACAGTAAGTGTGTAACTACGTTTTAAGAGTATTGGTGTATGGAAAACAGAAATTGATTAAACAGTACCCACTGTGCTTAGTTGCAGCTGCATTTATGAGTCGTTCGTGAATATTTCAGAAGTTCACGCACGCTTCAGAATGCCGGCTCGTGAACACGTGCTTTATATGATAGGCTATCATAATAAGTGAGGAAGAGAACGAAAATAAAATCTTCACGTTATAACTTGCAGTACTGATACTATTAATCTGACCAATCAGTAATATAAGTACGTCAAGTCATTAGGTAAATCTTTTCTTTGCATTCTATTCCTCACTTATTATGATAGGCCTATCACACAAGACGCAAGTTCCGAAGCGGACTTTCTGAAAGCGTGCAGGAACTTCCAAGTCTTGACGAACGCCTCCTCTAAATGCAGTTGCAGCTACCAATATTGTTGTAATGACACGTAACTTTATGCAGGTAACCACAGTGGTCACTCTAAACGGCATCGTTTCTGTATTCCGTACACCAATGCCAAGTCAAGTTTAGGCGGTTCGGGATCAAGTAAGCACTCACAAAATCCACGCAAAAGTTCTATTGTTAGCCAATTCGTTTCTTTCCGCGCTTAACGTCTAACGGAGGGAAATGTACATCCCTTATGGATACGTCACTAATGTTTGCGCGTGTAAGATAAATTGTGCCGTCGATAGGAACATTTATAGTTTAATAAAAAAAAGTTAATTAATTATATAAAATACAAATGTGTCGCTTTCAGTTGTTTTTATTTCAGTATTGCTGTGTTTAAGTGGGAAAATACATGGAGCTGTATACAGTAATTTGCTCCCAACCATGGAAAGTGTAAAGCAACTGTTTTTAATGTTAAAGTATATGCAGTAGCAGCTTGTGATATTTTTCAAAGGTTAAATTTTTAGAGTTCATTTTATCAGTTTTGTCTTAGTTTTTAGAAGTCAGAAGTTTACCAAACATATAGTTTAAGGCCTAGAACGCCCTTAAGGGCAATTGAATCTAGAGAGTTTTGCATTTAAATCCTAGAGCTTTCGTCGAACGCCGTATGGGTCAAGTGATGTGAGCAAAATAACGAATTTTTTGATTCCGTTACGATATTTTTGATGTTTTTTTACTATAGTCACCTCAATTCAGCGCAAGTAGTTTGAATCTTTTTAAGTGATTTAAAGCAAAAAATTCGTGCTTATCGGTTAGCAACTTTCTGCTTTAGTTGTCAGATTTGCCGGTAAGTACAGCTTCAAGTTAATACTGGAAATAATTATACAGGCTGCAACGGTCGGTGAAAACCTTATTTTATATATTACTAATTACTGTTATTGAGAACAGGCAGTCCATTGGTTGCTTCATCGTTTTATAAATACTGTAAAAATTAACTTGAATGCCTGTAAATCAAATGTACAGTGAGTTATCTAAGTACATATTTTGACTTTATTATGTTATAACATGTTTAAACTATATCCAGGTAAAAATTTACAGTGTATATATAGGTTATGTGTGATGTGTTATTTTTACTGGCACGTAACTAAAAAAAATTGTGTGTGTGGGTGTGTGTGTGTGTGTATATATATATATATATATATATATATATATATATATATATATATATATATATATATATATATATATATATATATATATATATATATATATATATATATATATATATATATATAT